>JBBPBX010070198.1:0-18657 GCA_038048925.1 Garcialebias charrua
CTACATTTGATGCTCCTCAACCTCCGTCCTGAGGGGAGTGGGGCAAAGAGTGAGTGTGCTGGGTGAGTGAGGTCTTTCATGATGCAGGTGGCTCTTTTTCTGCATCTGGAGGTGTAAATGTCTGTGATGGTGGGGAGACTGACTCCAACAGACTTCTGTGCAGCCTTCACCACTCTCTGCACAGCTTTCCTCTCTGCAACTGTGCAGCCTCAATGCCACACATTGATGCTGGAGCACAGGATGCTCTCCACTGCACACCTGTAGAAGGAGGTGAGAACTAGGCTGCTCAGACCAGCTCGTCTCAGCCGTCTGAGGAAGTAGAGTCTCTGATGACCTTTCTTGATCAGGCTGGTGGTGTTGTTGCTCCAACTGAGGTTATCATTCAAGTGTACACCCAAGTATTTGTAGCTGGAGACCACCTCCACCGCAGATCCACCTATGTTCAGTGGGGCATGGGTGTGTTTGTTCCTTCTGAAGTCCACAATCATCTCCTTTGTCTTCTTCACATTCATGTGAAGATTATTCTCTTTGCACCAGCTCTCCAGATGTTCCACCTCCTGTCTGTAGCTGGACTTATCATTGTTTGTGATGCATCTTACCACCGCTGTATCATCTGCAAAATTAACAATATGACAGCCTGGATGTGTGGCTGTGCAATCATATGTGAGCAGAGTGAACAGAAGAGGGCTCAGCACATACCCTTGGGATATATATATATATATATATATATATATATATATATATATATATATATATATGCTCCTTTCAGCAAATTTTTGAAAGTACAGAGCTATATCTCAAGTCTCTCTCTGGTGTAAGAAAGCAACTCTCACCTGAAGAAGCAATGCTTTTGGAATGTGGAGGGTATTTGTGGGGGGAGTATGGTTCTCAGTGTGGGGGAGTGATCCTTTGTTTTGCCCTACTGGAGGTGATATGCTGGAGAAGAAAGGAAGGAATGTTTACTATTCAAACCCACAAACAAAGACCTCCAGTCCCAGGGGCCCAAACACCTAATGGAAGGTGAATACTTTAAAATTGTCATTTGACAAACTCACAGTAGTTATAATAGTAGTCTGAATTTCCTGGGTTTTCCAGTGTTAAAATAGAACTTTTCAATGTACAATCACTATCCAATAAATCATGTCTAATTCATGATCACATCCTGGAGAAAAACTTGGACTTCATGTGCCTCACATAAACCTGGCATCAACCAGACGTGTTCAGTTCTCTGAATGAAGCTTGTCCATCTGGATACAGTTATCTGCAGAGAGCCCGCAGCACTGGCCGCGGTGGTGGTCTGGCTGTAATTTACCGCAGTAATTTAAAATTGTCACATCTGTCTTCTCATAATTTTTCTTCTTTTGAATGTTTGGCCTTCAACTTCAAAGCCCCACTCCTGATGAACGTTATATTGATTTATAGACCTCCCAAACCACATGTTTCATTTAACTCAGAAATACATGACCTCCTCACTTTTTTCTGCACCTCCCCTGTAAAAACTATTTTTCTTGGCGATCTAAATATCCACATGGACAATTCCTCTTCCTCTCTGGCTACAGATTTGAAGTCTCTTTTGGAATCTCTCAACCTCACCCAACATGTGGACGCCCCTACGCACAACAGGGGGCATACTCTGGATTTGGTGATTACAGACACTGTACTTAATAACTTGTCTGTATATGACCTGGGTGTCTCAGACCACAGGGTCATCTCCCTGGAAGTGCCTTCAACTTCGCCTGCTTCTAACCCAAAACGACCTATCCAGTTCCGTGACTATAAAAACATTTCCCCTGAGGTTTTGTCTGCTGATCTTCACACCCTGACCGCTGTCAATCACTCATCTGCAGATGACTCTGTGGATTATTACAACCAATCTCTCCAGGAGCTTCTGGACCTACATGCTCCCCTGAAGTCAAGACTGGTGTCTTTCTCCCGTTCAGCCCCCTGGTACACTGATGAGCTGCGCAGGATGAAGGCAACTGGCCGTGCTATTGAGAGACGTGTAAAATCATCTGGTCTCTCTGTGCACAAGCAAGCGTACAAAGAACATCAGAAAGCGTACGCCTATTCGCTTAAAGAAGCACGCTCCAAATATTATTCCAACATCATCAACACCTGCCCTGGAAACTCTAAACAGCTCTTCTCCACAATAACTCATCTGCTTAATCCCATTAAACAAACTCATGAGGACTCTGTTCAAAAATGCAACCTGTTCCTCTCATCATTTAAAAACAAAGTTGACACTATCAGATCTCAGCTCCACAACCTCCCTGATCTTAGTGTACCATCTACCCGTCTGCTTTCTGGGACCCTGAGCAGCTTTGATGAAGTCGCTCAGAGTGAGGTAGAGACCATCCTCAAGAAAATGAAGCCTTCATCCTGCGCCCTGGATCCCTTCCCCTCGTCTCTCATAAAATCCAATCACTCTGCAATAAGCCCATTAATCACACAAATAATAAACAAGTCTCTACAATCTGGTCATGTTCCATTGCCTCTAAAAACTGCCATCATTAGGCCTCTTCTGAAAAAATCTAATTTGGATCCCGACATTTTTTCTAATTACCGCCCAATTTCCCACCTCCCATTTCTGTCCAAAGTGCTGGAGAAAGCAGTTGCTGCTCAGCTGCAGGACCACCTACAACAACACTCCCTGTATGAGAAATTCCAGTCTGGATTCAGAGCAGCTCACAGTACTGAGACAGCACTGCTGAGAGTAACAAATGATGTCCTCATGGCTGCTGACACTGGTTCTCCCTCCATCCTTGTCCTCCTTGACCTCACTGCAGCCTTCGACACTGTGGACCATAATATCCTCCTCCACCGTCTTCATGTGGAGGTCGGTCTCTGTGACATTGTCCTGGACTGGTTCAGATCTTTCCTCTCCGATAGGCTGGAATGTGTTAGCCTTGGCAATGCCACTTCCCAGACAGTCGGTGTCTCCTGTGGTGTCCCTCAGGGGTCAGTTCTGGGGCCCCTGCTGTTTTCCCTCTACATGCTGCCTTTAGGTCAAATTATCAATCAGTTCAACATTTCTTTTCACTGCTATGCCGACGACACGCAGCTTTACATCAGGACTGGAACATCATCATCATCCCTATCTCCGTCTTCACTCACTGTTCTCTCTGCCTGCCTGGAGGAAATAAAGGCATGGATGAATCAGAATTTTCTTCAATTAAACTGCTCGAAGACTGAGGCCATATTGATTGGCACCCCTCACCAGATACAAACATCAACTTTAACAACAATCTCCTTCTCTGGTCAAGACATCCCCCTCTCCACCTCTGTTACAAATCTTGGAATAAAAATGGACTCTCATCTTACATTTGAAAATCACATTAAGCATCTGTTTAAAACCTGCTTCTTCCATCTTCGAAACATCTCCAGACTTCGCCCATCTCTGACTTTTCCTGATGCTGAGAAACTCGTCCATGCCTTTGTCTCCTCCAGGCTCGACTACTGCAACTCCCTGTTTATTGGTATCCCTGGCAAAAACCTTCAGAAACTTCAATACATTCAAAACAGTGCAGCAAGGATTCTGTTGAGAGTTCGTAAATTTGAACATATTACACCCATTCTCCATAACCTCCATTGGCTTCCTGTCACCTACAGAATTCAGTACAAAACTGCTCTCATTACCCATCAATGCTTGCACGGCACTTCACCTGACTATCTAAAGGACATTCTTGCACCATATTCATCCACCCGGTCTCTACGATCACAGAACAGTAATTTCCTTCATATTCCTCGGACCAAATTGAGGACCATGGGAGACCGAGCATTCTGTGTGGCTGCCCCCCGCCTGTGGAACTCCCTCCCTGACGACCTGAGAGCTCCACAGTCACTGGTTGACTTTAAAAGCAGCATAAAGACCTTTCTTTTTAAGCAAGCCTATTCTGCCTCCACATGATTTTATCTTTGATCTTAGCTGATATCATTATTGATTTTACTTGATTTTATCACTTGTTTTATTTTATTTATTTTTTAAGCAAGCCTAATCTGCATCCACATGATTTTATCTTTGATCTTAGTCGATATTATTATTGATTTTATTTGATTTTATCACTTGTTTTATTTTGATCTTTGCTTTATTACACTTTGTAGCACTTTGAGATTTTTATTAATGAAAAGTGCATTATAAATGGAATTCATTATTATTATTATTATTAGTTATCACTGCTACTGAGGAAGGGCAGGGACTTAAAACAGTGTGGAAGAGATATTCAAGGCCTGTGTAACTCGTGAACTATCACTGAGTTGCCTGTAAAATTGAGTGATAACGTTACCCGTCGCTTTGTGTGTGGCAGCTGCATGCTCCTGCTCGTTGTTGTGAGGCTTGAAAAGTTGTTGGTCGAGGTTGTTGTGCTACCAGTGTACTTCGGAGGTGCGCTGCATAGCTTACAAATAGCGTGGCTTTTGTCGAGTTTTCCGTCCTTCTAGTAAAACCCGAAAACGTTCCACACTTTAGATTTTTGTCTGGCTGATGTGTTGAAAATCTTTCACGGTGACTTGCTAGCGCGGCGGCTACTATTTACATCCATGCTCGTGCTCTTGGTGAGCTATGGCGCATGCGTGAGAATAGCTTCGCTCTCGCGTTGTTTTAGAAACGCATTGTAAACCCAGCAAGTGTCGCGATAACCGGTCCGTGTCTTTTCAACCGGTTCATCTCTGAATTTGTGGCTGGTTGCTGTCGGTTTACGTGGATGCTACCGATGCAACCACATCGCTAGCTTGTCAAACCGGATATCCGGTCGAATCGCCTAGTAACGAGGCTATTTTTAAAAAGTAAGGAGTAGAAAGTACCAGTAATTGCGTGAAAATGTAAGAAGTAGAAGTATAAAGTAGGCTGAAAAATAATTACTTTACTAAAGTATAGATAACTAAAATTTGTACTTAAGTAAAGTAACGAAGTATTTATACTTCGTTACTTGACACCTCTGCAATTGATGCTATAATAATAATAATAATAATGAATTCAATTTATAACGCGCTTTTCATTAGTGAAAATCTCAAAGCGCTACACACATTGAATGCTACACACATTCATACACCGGTAGCGGCAGACTACCATGCAAGGTGCTTTCCAATCCTACCGGGAGCAACTCAAGTGTCTTGCCCAAGGACACAACGACACATGGTGTGAGGAACCGGGATTCGAACCGCCAACCTTCTGATTGGGGGACGACTGCCATTACCACTACGCCACGGCCGCCCCTAATGAAGGTCGCCCACTATGAAGGTGTGAAGCTTGTGGCTGCCTGTGGGCATCCTTTTTTTGAATTTATAGATGGCCTCCCTTCTCACCTTACAGCCATCCTCTCACACCAATATTTTTTTAATAGAGAGAAAGAAAAGACAGAAAGTAAGACAACAAAACAACAATTATCCACAAAAAGAGCACAAGGCAAACACACCCAACCTCCGTCCGCAATCCTGCAAAGCACATGACAGAACACAGCAACGAAACATACATGCATAAAAACTAATAATATTCATGACCTTGCAGTAGATTTCCATAAATAAACATACCCATACCTACAAATATATATACAGTATACATACATATGCATTCATATCACATATCCATCTACATATCTGCATATGATATCTACATATACATCCCTGCATCCATTTGTGTGTGGTTGTGAGCATGCATAAGTGAATAAGGTTCCTCCAATAGAACATTTAGTAGCGACTGTGAAGCATCAGAGATCCGTCCCCCCAAAGCCTGAGGCAGATGAAGGGGCGATCAAAGCCCAAGACCCCAAGAAGGACCCCGAGCCCAGAGTCCCCAGGGCCATCCAAACAGGACGAGCCACTCGCCCACTCCTCAGATCTGACTAAGGAGGAGAACCGGCCGAGCTCCATCAGCGACCACACACAATGACCCCCGGGGAGCCAACAGCGACAAGCCCTCAGGCCCCCGCCGGAGCCCGTTGCAAGAGCCCGTTGCACTGATGTAGCCTCAGGCCTGGACACTGAGGCCCGGGCAACCGGGACGCCCACCCCTCAGGCCCAGACCCGTTAGGACCAGAGGACCCGAGCTCCACCAGGCAGCCACCAGGCCGAGCCGACACACGTCCAAGCGCCCAACCCCTGAAAGCGATAGCAAGGGCCCCCATCCCGCCCGCAGGCAAAAGGACACCCACCCATGGGCCACGTGGTAGGAGCGTGACATCAAGTAGCCTTATATGTAACAGAGAGGGGGCAGTCCAAATCCCAGCCTGACAATTAGACATTCATACACAGACACACTCACTCAGACCCACCTTCATCCTCACTCACACAAAGACAAACAATAACGACACGTTCCATTCATAATCCTGATGCACCCTCTATACCCCTTAGGTCTAAGACATGTACCTGCGACCTACATGGTGTAGCCCATACCCAAACCCAGGAGGTAGGCCCATTCATTCTGGGCTGGAGAGTAGCCGACATCCAAAATTCGGCCCAACCCTCTCCCTGCCGATAGGACAGGACACCCGAGCCCAAGTAGCTCCAGGGAAAGCGTAATGCCAGCCCCGCCCACGGCGAACCCCCAGGCCCCGAACCCCCCCATATCTCAGGACAACCCCTGACGGTCCACCCCCAGAATGTCCGTCAGGCAACCAGGGGGGTGAGAGAAAAAAATAAAATAAAATAAATAAATAAATAAAAATATATATAGAAATAAATAAATAAATAAAATTGAAATTAACAAATCTAGACCCCGACACACACCCCCATGTTCCCAAATGTGCTGTTGGTGTATGTTTTTGTAAAGTGCACTTAAAAAGGAAAGAGAAGGAGCAAAGGCTGGCATTATACCAGTTTCCCCTCCACTCCAACTCTAACCCAAGCCCTTAATGTCTAATGCATAATTGTGAGTGAACATAGGCACAGGGGGCGAGAGTGATGTCATCCCACCACCCATAACCATAGTACTCATTCCATTCCCCATATGTGACTTTTATGAGGATGTTTATGAGTGAATGTCTAAAGTGTATAATAAAAATGAGTCCCAGGTGGTTCTGAACAACAGAGATGTAAAAACGTTGTAGCACACCCGAGTCTCAAAATCCCTACATGTATTAATTTGAGATGAAGAGGGCGGAGGTGCGTGGTGAGGGATGGGGAGAAAATATCTGTAGGAACAATGCTCCCGCAGCGAGTCAGCTCCCCCACTGACCCTACATACCCCTCCCTAGTTCGCCAAGGTCCACCTAAGGAGCGAGGCAAAAGAAAACACCTCTCCGACCGCCAGGCCATAGAGTCAAGACTAGAGAGGGACACGACCCCGAGGGCCGCCAACAGCAGAACCAACAGCCTTCATCCACCAGGGTTGCCACGACCCCTACTAACCGCAGTCAGCCCGCCGCCCAAGAAGACACAAAATCCAACATGGACGACACGGCCAAGAGCGCCCGCCTAACCGCCGACAGAGCTAGGAAGCACCGAGAGCGGGCCCCAACCAGGGCCCGCACACCGTCCATGCATAGTCCCAAACCATCATCAAGGACATCCACTTAGTCCCTACCCCAGAAGAAATACTACACCCACCCTATACTAACAACTTTCAGAACACATAACACACTAGACACCCAGGCTGGGTTAACCCGCCCCCTCCCATTGGCCACCAGTCACGCTCCCAGACACCCAACCCCCAAGCATATGAACTCCCAACCCACCAGCAAGCCGAGGGCCCTCGGCCAGAGCCGGGCAACAGAGCGCAAGCCAGCCCATAGCCCGGCGACCCGTCCACTAGAGGCCAAGACCCCCGATCCCCACCAGGCCCAAGCCCGGGGACGAAACGCCCCCAGAATCTCAAGCTCCCGGCGCCCACCCCGAAACCACCCCAGTACAGCCGGGTCACCGAGCGGCGACCCATGATTGCTGCCACCGACCACCTGAGGGCCCGCATGCCGTCCCCAGCAGACATCCCCCAGAACCCCCCGGTCCTCCCCAGGTCGAAGGTAGGGTCCTCCCCGACCAAGCAGCCCCAACCCCCCCGGCGCCCTAAACCCCAACCGCCGCCCTCACCAGCCCAATTGCTCTGTGGCACAGGTCGAACAGAGCACGGATGGAAAAGTCGGTTTCTGGGAGCACAGGTACCGGGGTCTGGGAGAGGCCTTCTCCCTGATCCTCCAGTTTGACGTCTGCGTCCTCCAATGAAAATTCACCCGAGGCTGAAATAGAGATCTCGTCCTCGTTCATCATGCCTCGAGTGTCGAACTCGACTGTTAAGTCCACCATAGGAGCCAGCACGTCAGGGCTGTCACCCCATTCGACTCGTGTGCTATCGTGTAGAGCCAAGTTCTCGAGCTCCGGCGTGGGAGTGAGAGGCTCGGTGGTATCCGCATCCGCTGGTACTGCTGAAGCGCCCATGGCTTTGGCGACGAGGTCAACCCGGTGCCGTAGCACTGCATCCAGCATCAGGGTGCAGTGTGGGCAAAAGTCAGGCGCATCCAGCGCTGTTTTTGTGTGTAACATTCCCAGGCAGACGGGACAGGCCTCATGGGTGTCCGTTGCCGCGAGGGAGAAACCGCATCCGTTGGGACAGGCGTGTGAGGTTGGCTCGCCGACCCACTGGTTTTTCTTGGAAGTCTTGTCTTTGGCTTTCCTTTGTCCGGAGGCATGTCCGAGATAAGGCGAGCAAGTCCTTCCAGAATCCTTTTTCTTTTTCCTTGAAATGTCTCTTCTGTCGCGTCACTTTCGCTGGCTAGCTCGCTAGGAGTTAGCAAGAGCTGTCGTGGCGTAGTTAGCGCCGCCGAGCGAAGCAATCTGTGGAGAGAGGAGAAGAAGAAACGTAGGGATTAATAGAAAATGTGCCGGACTAGCTTTCGCCAGTCCAGCAATACGCAGGAATAATTCTCTGTGCGCTCTGTGCAGGGAGCGAGCTCACCTCAAGTTGAGCAATGAAGCAACTGAGAAGTCCCGCGAAGAGGTAGTTCAGGTTTAGCAAGGTGAAGGGCAAAAAAGAGAAAGATGGATGGGCGTCAGCCGCTTAAGTACCCAGAGGGCGGGGCCTCTGGCGCGGCGTTGACGCCCCTGCCATAAAGGCGTGAGTATATTCCTTCAGGTAATCGCACGGGGGCGCAATTCCCATAGCAAGTATGTTGCACCGAGAGACCAGAATGAAAGGGAACCCACTTCAAGGCCACCTCATGAAATTAAATTTTGATAATTCCCACCTAACATTTTTGGAGACAAGTCACACTCACCTTTCCCAAAACATTCCACATTCAGCTGCTTCATACAGCAAGACAGAAACAACTACAGGAGCAGGAACAGAACATTTGCTGGACAAAGGGAGAATGTAATCCCTTGATGTTCACCCACACACCCATATGGAAAAGATATATAAAAACCATATAAAAAACAAGTAACCTTATATCATCCTAAGTGTATGTTTTGTATATTGTACAACATATAAGGCTTATATGATACCTATAAGCCTTATATGATTTACTCCTGAAAGTGGCACCTTTTGCATAGATTTCATACAATATAATAAAATGAATTTTACAAGAATCATATAAAAACCATGTATGTTGAATATAAAAACTATGTATGTTGAATATAAAAACGATGTATGTTGAATATAAAAACTATATATGTTGAATATAAAAACTATATATGTTGAATATAAAAACTATGTATGTTGAATATAAAAACTATGTATGTTGAATACATGGAACTAATATGTAAACTTATATTTCACATATATGTTTCATATGTTTCTCTTTTTAATTTTATACAATAACTTTGTAAAACACTTATACTTTACATATATGAAAAAATACAGTTACATATAAGTTTTTTGTATTGAAAGTACTTTTTTTTAAGGAAATTGATGTCTTAAATTTTTTTTGTTAATGGCTACCAACAAAAAGTATTAATAAAAAACTTATATGAGTATGAACCATTACATACCGGTATATATTTATATGCATAAATGACATGTCAGCTTATGAGAATTGCATAACATTAAAAAATTACCTATTCTTATGGTTTCATGCAGTTACCATCAAATTTACATAATAAACACAAGTCACTTTAGAAATTGACAAAATTTTATTTGAACTTATAATGGTAACATGGTAACTAACATGGTAAACGGGATGAAAAAATTAAGCCTTTTAAATAGCTAAAAACTGTCAACACTTCACACTAACAAATTCACAGAACAATGTATTTAATCTCAATTAGACATTTTTACTTTTAGCGCGAAGCTCTGTGATCTTTCCATTGATCGTGCTTCCACTGCTGGAGGGCTGTGTCCCAGGCCACCGCTCAAGAGTTGCACCTACGTATGAACACAAAAGGGACATGGAAAAAGAATATCAGTACAATTGTTAATTTGAAAGAAACCAAGAAAAATCAACATTAGAAGGTTATTTACATCAAGGTGTGGGGGTTAAAACATTTTATATCACTCTATATGTCTACTAAGAAATACCCTGATGCATGCTCAATAATCCAGGTAGAAAAATCTAAAAAAGCTAAGTCTGGTCCTCTGGACATTCAAAAAAAATAAAAAAAAAAAAAAGAAACGTTTCGTCTTTCGTCCGAAAGACTTCCTCAGTCTGAGTTGCTGTATTCAGCTCAGTATTATAAATAGCACCCTCTCACAGTGGATCAGTGGTTGATCCACTTTCGGACGAAAGACGAAACGTTTCTATTTTTTTGTGCTTTGTTTTGTTTTATTTTTTGAATGTCCAGAGGACCAGACTTAGCTTTTTTAGATCTACTAAGAAATCCATTTCATAAAGTCAAGGCCCAGGTATAGCTCAGCCAACACAGTTGGAGTGCGAGGCACAAGCGTAGCCCCGCAGGGCACGAACGCGCAGAGCTCAAATTTTACGACTGCGTACGCGTGGCGCGTTGTCGCACAATAAACTGCCCGGCGCCGGACTGTTTTGGATGTGACACAAATGTATTAAATTCCTCTTCTTCGTCCCTGATCTGGACTTTTCTTTTGTTTTTTTGCCAAAAGTCAAGTAATCGCTTCCTCCTCCGCTGACTCCATGACTGAAATGATGAGGAAATGAATGAATTTGTCACGAGCGAATTAAACTTGGGTCCTACGTAGCTGCGCGAGGTTCTGCAGATTTCCTGGTGTGCTGTGGGCTGCAGGACCAGCGCTCCCTGTTATTTTTTTTATTTATAACTTTTTAATAAGATATAAACACAAAACACTGCTGCGCTGAAGCAGCCGGCTCGCCTTTTTTTTCTCCCCCCGACCTGTCATCAATTCAGTAGGCGTGTCAGCAAATGATCAACCAGCGAACGTTTCTGCGCTGTGGCTTCTCAAATTACGTCAAGAATTTGGAGCGAAAACGCGAGAATGAACGCGAGAAAAACGTAGAGCTGTGCCAATGAACGCGCGCGAAGGGAGTGGCGTTCGGCCAAAAGCAGAGCTATACCTGGGCCTTAATTAACCAGACACCGTACACCAAACTGTTAATGTGTACTGTAGTCACACTCTGACACAATAAAAGTCTGAAAACTTACTGTAGATAGCATCTAGTTTTTTTTGTTCAGAGGTAGACGAGCATCTCCTCGGCCTCGTTTCCCCACTCGAAGATTGCTGACCAGCAGAGTCTCCACAGGAAAGACTGCTGTGAGCAGATGCCTCACAAAAACTGTAGCCTAGTTTGCATTGGTAGCATAGGCCCAAGCCAGTTTCTCGACCGTCACTCCAGTCCCAGGATGGATCTCCACCTGTTTAATGGAGACATGCAAAAGGTGCATTTAGGATACTGTATAGTGATGAATGTTTTTATTCATTCTTTATTAACCAATCACCTTAGATGACAGGATATCCCTTGTTGATGGAATGACCGACTCGCATGGGGAGCTTGAGGGTGTAGGCCTGGAAAGGGACGGCAGTGAATCTGCAGATGATGGACCAGGCCTGGACTGCAGAGAACTTTTTGAGGTGGCAGTTGTGGTGTGTTCAGTTCTGAACTGTACCTCTTAGGATGTTCAGCTAGATTAATTACAGTCTTCATAGACTTTAGGAGTTCAGGCAGATCTGTACCAATTAGATAAAAAAATATTGTTCTTTATTACAAAGTTCAGTTTTGTAAAAACAGATTAAATTATTTGAATTTTATTGACTGTGTAATTGTTAAATGAGTGAAGTGATACCTTGAAAAACCAACTCCCTCAGTTTAGCATTCTCGTCTTTCAGTTCCTGGATCTGCCGCTTTAATTCAATCACTGTCTGACTTTCCTCATGTTGAAGGTCTGAAGGCGGAGTATCACTGTACATGGCGAGGAATTCCTCTGCAGGGTCCTTCCCAGTGAGAGCTTTTGGCTTCTGTGTATGCAATGATAAAGAGAGAACTGTCAGTATATTTGTATGATACCGAACTCTAAATAGATAAAAGAAAATTGATGTCACCTTGGCTTGAGTCAGAATCTGAGTCTCATCTGTATCTGAGCAGTCAGAATTGTGTTGGTATTTTAGAGGGCGGACAGATACCCTCTTGGTCAGCTCTAAAGGACTGGATGGGTGGAGCAATAAAAAATAAAAATAAAAAACAAACTCAAAAAGTGACCTCGTAAGTACTCACTAGCTTTGTTCAGTAGTTCTGTGGAGGCGTTGCATAGTTTGGCAGCTGGACACCTACACAGGTGATTTAAAGAAAAATAAGCATGCCCATTTTTAATAAAAGGGCTTACTAAAAAGGTCATTAATTTTGAAAGCGGAATTAAAAAATCTACATTACCTCTGACACGCTCTTCTTCATCAGAAGATGTTAATCCTGCAAAAAATGTTCACAAACATTGATGTGAAAAAAGTTTTAGGCCCAATTTTTGTCAGCAGATTACATATGTATAAATCACTTGAGAATGACAAACATACCGCTTAAAAAAAACTCCGGAGCTACTTTTTAAGTGCGACTCCTTTTGGATTTAGTCACCATGTCCAGGTCCTCCTCATCCTGCTCTGCCTGACTAGTCAGGTTGTAATTCTCACACTCACGACGTTTGGCTTAAGTGAAGAGAGAAAAAAACACATTTCAACAATATTTGGATTAAGATATACATTTCATTTTAAATGTATCAAAACTTACAAGAAGTACTTTTTATCTTTATTAATGGGATGTCATCCAGTCACCCCCAGGGTTAATTTTATCCCTCAATGCCCGTTTGGTTTTTGTGTCACTCATCTTATTTGGCCAATTACCACACTTCACTAGTATTGGCCAGAATTGGACACCACTACTTTTGAAAAGTGGGACACCATCAATGTTTACAGTAATCTGCACATCATTGCTGACGTAAATAACGACAGATCCCCTTCTCTAGGTCACAGTACATGTACTGCCCGCCACATTTAGGCTCCGTGATGTTACACTGTGGGGTAGTAGTGTATGGCAATCCACAGGCAATATGTGTCCTTGCTTTCTTAATATGGCCAATAAACCATTAAGTGCTCTGTGTGTCAATGCGTGTTCCAAGGCCCATTACTGTACTGTAATGTAGTTCACTTCGCCTATCCTAACACAGTACCCTACATAAATATCAAAAAAACACATACAGTACATTTAGAGACAATTTAGAGACAATTACAGTAAATCAAAAATTAAAATTTCTTACTTTGAGTTGGTCAAGCCTGTCTCCGTCTGTTTGCATGTTAG
This sequence comes from Garcialebias charrua, assembly GCA_038048925.1. Taxonomy (NCBI): domain Eukaryota; kingdom Metazoa; phylum Chordata; class Actinopteri; order Cyprinodontiformes; family Rivulidae; genus Garcialebias; species Garcialebias charrua. Next base: position 13,632 of record JBBPBX010070198.1, read on the forward strand.
CTCTTGCAGGTCCGAGTTCTACAGCTTTGTGCTGCTCCACGCGGTCCAAACTGTTTACAAGAAGGATTGTTAGCATGTTAACTCCATACATAATGAAGGGAAAAAGAGTGAATAACTTACTACGCATCCGTCCCTCAGCCCAACCGCCGTTCATCTACATCTCATGTATCCGTGCGTAGGGACCTCTTAGCGGACACGGTCCGACTGTGTCGAAGCTGGAGAGCAACCGAAGCTAACCAAAACATGCAGGGTTGCCAGATCTCCAGACCGAAAGAAGCGATCAGCTCCTTCAAAACAAGCACAAACAAGCGGCTCGCTCTTTCAAAAAAAGCCCAAAAAAAGCCCAGCTGGCAACCCATCCCATTGTGTAAAAAAAGGCAGTTTTAAACAGTATAAACATATTTATTATGGCATTACATATATCTAGCAAAATTATACATAAAAGAACGTATTCAGTCTAAAAAATAAAAATACATTTTGCATTTTTCTCCCATCTGTGGTCGGATCCAGTCTTGAAGAGCACGCTCTTTCTCCCAATCTTTATTATATTTTTTTCCATATTTACCCCACTTAGAGCTCACATTAGCGTTGTCTTGTCTAGACAAAGAATAAAGAACAGAGACAAAGAATAAAGAACAATGTTGCATTCGCGTGTAGTCGGATGTCCCGTGAAGATACACGGTTTTTAATTTTAAACTCACTTTGAAAGTAATTTTCATTAATTTATCATTTTGTTTGCTAAAAACGAACATAGTTGAATGATACAAGATATATATGTGGTGTCACTATATGCAAAGTTCAAAAATGATGTCACAATACTGTAATGTATACAGCAGTGTTCGTGCATGTATATTACAGAGTGTCAGTGAACGCACCGCGAGAGAGAGCGTGACGTAGGCACGCGGGTTCAGTGTGTGTGTGAAGATAGAAAGTGCAGAGAACGGAGTAATGCAGGATCGTGCCGTCTGATAAGTGTATTGTGCAGTTTAAACAATAAAGCTACATCAGCACCAAACCAGCATATTTATTAAGCGTGCAGAGAAACATCAAAAATACCTTTAAAATAACTTCAGGAGTACATTTCACAAAACAAGCCCAAATAAGCGACGCAACACCCATGGCAAGCACAAAAAACCGCCACAAGCGGCTCACCGAATTTAAAAGCGACTCCAGGAAAAAACAAGCCCAATGCCGCTTGAAATAAGCGGACTTGGCAACTATGAAAACATGGCGGCACTGCCGAAAACTGATTGCTGCCGGAAACTGCCGGAAACTGTGGGAAACTGCCGGAAACTCTATCTGTTTTTTTTTATATAAATAATGTCCAAACATAACAAAATAAAATTTGGCACACCTAAAACAATTAAAAGTAAAATTGAATTTATACATGAGTTTGTAATAATTGATGTGAACATGTATGATTTGGAAATGTAATTATCAATACAGAACAAGGAGCTTCATTGATCACGTTGACTATCATCATTACATTTTAACACATTTACTATGTAAAAATTAATTTGAACTCAAGGTGGTGTGAAACATGAATAAAGTTTAGATTTTTTTACTATTATTTTTTTAATTTGAGCTAAGTTTGTGTGTGCTTTTACTGGTAATGTATACCCATAGTAATTCACAGCCCAGGTCCAGGTTGAGAAATGCGTTTAAGACAATAAAAGTGCACTGTGTACTCAAGACCATGTTTATTGTTGTGTTTATTAATATATTGTATATTTATTAGGGCTTGAGGAAGTGCTAAATAATCCATAGTTATACCTTTGGCGTCTCCCTACAACACACGTTTTCTATAGGGGAAAGGAAGCTGCAGTGACCACTTTCAATTTAATTTCATATTTTTATTAATTATGATGCGTTCGGAACTCCGAATTGTCGTAAGTCGTGGGCGTCGAGGACCACCTGTATTTTCAATGCCTCGTAGCTCATCTTCACTGTCAGAATAACGTAGAAGTAGATGTCTCTTTAGCGTTTTCGCCATGCTCTCATTCTTAAAGCCATCACAATTCTGTTGTGCTTCTGAAAGATGGAAACATTTTTTCACTGTCACACTTTATACAGACAAGTGATCAGTGTCTATATGCTATTGGAAAATATGGTAATTCCACAGTGCAGAAGTTGGCCAGATGTTCTCTAATCAGAACTGAACTGAGCTATTATGTCAACCATCCACTTTCCCACTGGCTTTCACAAAGCTATATATGCAACTCAGATAGTTACACCATGTATGTACTGTGTATATACAATGTCCACTGTCCAGCTCGACTGTATGTCGGCTACTGAACACACATTACTGTAAATGATTAAATGTAATCTGCATGTGAGCATGGAATTAATTTTAGGTTTATGGATTGATGAGGAATTATTTTATTTAGGTAACAAATGAGGTTACACGTCTGAAATTTTTTTACATTTATTGTTATGTGAAGAATTTTGCAATGCCTGTTATCAACATACAGTATATGTATTCATACACATATAATGTATATGAACCTTTTCAAAACAATCATTTAGGGGTTAAAAAAATCTGTATTATGAACTGGGGTTATGTGAAAAGACTACCGGTACTAAGTATTGTCATTTATTCTAAAATATAATGTGCAATTTATGTAATATGTTGATGGGGAGGCCGTGTCGTAGTGGTAATTGCAGTCGTCCCCCGATCGGAAGGTTGGAGGTTCGAATCCCGGTTCCCCACACCATGTGTCGTTGTGTCCCTGGGCAAGACACTTAACCCCAAGTTGCTCCCGGTAGGACTGGAAGGCGCCTTGCATGGCAGTCTACCGCTACTGGTGTATGAATGTGTGTATGAATGGGTGGATGGTTGGTATTGTAAAGCGCTTTGGGGTCCCTCATATGGGGCTGGAAAGTGCTATATAAATAAGCTCCATTTACTATTTAAGTTCCATTTGATTGTGTGCGGAATTAAAAGTATTGCTACAAAATAATGGAATACGTTGTCATTTTATGTATGCAAGATTAAATACTTCCATTAAATTATTATATTTTACAAAATTACTAAAGTTGGCCCAAAATTTAGTTGTCAGTATGTGTTAAAATTGTGTTTTTGTTAACGTGTGTTTACCCAGTGATTTTAATTTTGGATTGGGTTGCAGTCTATGTATGTCTCACATTTGTGACATCAGTACCTGTACATTTTCTATAGTACTTAAGTATTTTTGTTTCATGGGTGATTGCCCTACTCATATAAGTTTAATAGTACATTTTCCTACTAAGGATATTGTATGTGAAATTACTGTCATATATTGTTCTTATAAGTATACAAATTATATATGTTTCATTTTATACAAATTTACTAAGGATCTTATACCTGGTATCAATGCATTATACAAAAAATATAAGTTTCAAACAGAACATATAAAAACTTTATAAAATTTATATATATATTTTCCGTATGGGCATACATCCTGGGGTGGAAGCCATGGTAGCTCAAATTATAAATGGACTGTACTTAGATAGTTTATTTTGAACAACCAGGCTCCTCATGGCGCTTCATAACCCACTCATCCACATTCACATTCATACCACTCTTTACTACATCTCTACAAATCTAATCTGCATGAGTCATTCAATAGTTTCTAATCAGTGCTTTAGATTGCATTTATACACTTGTTAATAAGGGGTTCAGTGTCTTGCTCAGAGATACTTAGAAATGTCACTGCATCATGATGAAATGTGTTAATAATGAAATAAAATGTAAATTATTAGTGAAATGTCAATAATTGTAGATAATATTATGGAAATGAAAAAAATAGAAATAATAAACAAGAATGATAAAAACATCATACTAAGTTGTGTATATCGATCACCAGGATCAAATATGTTTATTAAATTTGTTCATTTTTTTTTTTTACAAAAGAAACACAATACAAGACAATCCCATAGATGGCAAAGTTTTAATAATTTTTTTTATTTTTTTGTGTGGAGACTTTAATATTGATCTGGGAAATAAAACAGATTCAAATAACATCAGTAAATTTATATTTTGTAAATTCAATGTATAGTTTAAACCTTTATCCGTTAATATCAAAGCCAACAAGAATTACAACTCATAGTGCCACAATAATTGATAATATCTTCACATATAAAAAAACGGTAACGTGATAGGTGGTATTTTAATGACTGACTTAAGTGATCATTTACAAGTTTTCACAACCTATAAAAATGATCAAAGCATCACAAAAGCAGTTACAACTAAGAAAAATAATAATAAACACATCCAGAAAAGCTTTGGATAAATTAAAAGATTATCTAGATAAACAAAACTGGAAATACATCTATGTTGATGATTTGAAGAGATCATTTGCTAAGTTTAAAAATATATTAGAAGCTTTGTATGAAAAAAATTGTGTGCAAAAATTTATACAAAGAGAAATATTGTTGACCAACCATGGATTACAAAAGGGTTGAGAAATGCTTGTAAAAAAATTTTTATTTGTATTCATGCTTCTTTGAAATTGAGAACACAAAATGCAGAAGAGAAATATAAGAAGTATATAAATAAAATAGTAGGGATTAAAGGAAAACATAAGAAGGAATATTATAGTGATTTATTAAATAAAAGTAATGGTGATATGAAGGCAACATGGCGAGTTATGAAAAGTGTTCTGAAGAATCATAAAGTAAAAACGGTTATTTCACTATTTTTTTGTAAAGGACAACGATGAAATCCATGATGAGAATGAAATTGTAAATGGATTTAATCATTATTTTGTGCAGCTAAAATACCAAAAGTAGATAATAATGTGAGCCATTCAATTATAGCATGTGCAAACAGTATTTTTCTAAATGGAAGTGACAAATAAGAAATAATGAATGTAGTAAAGAAATGTACAGACAAGAGATAAAAGACTGGGTGGACATGGATATGAAGTTTGTAAAGGACATAATGAGTCATGTTATTGAGCCGTTCACATATATATGTAATTTATCATTCTCAACAGGAAAATTTCCAGATAATATGAAAGTAGCTAAGGTAGTTCCTCTTTTTAAA
>JBBPBX010070199.1:0-18656 GCA_038048925.1 Garcialebias charrua
CTTGCAACCGATCCATCACAGTACTACCTCAGGCAATGAACCAGATGGTGGAAGTTCACATCATAGCTAATCAAGCTATTGGCCAAAAGCAGGCATACTTTCAACTGTCTCCTAAGTTTTACAACTTAGGACTGTCCATTGAGGTCACGAGACAAGTGAGCCTCGACTGCAGAACCACATCTGTTGCTGTGTGTAACACAGGCACGGAAGCGGTACTGATCAAGAAATACACAAAAATAGGATGGTTGATCTCCACTGATTTCCATGATTTTGAACTGAGCATTACATTTCTGGGAGGGCTCCCAGAATACCTGATCCCGCATGAATACACGGGGCAAGTCTTGTTCACAAAGCCTAAACAGGCTATAGCTCTCGTCTCTGTCAATGAGATCGACCAAGACACAGTCTGCGGGGTCGGTCTAGACCGAGACGACAGCCTAAGCTCTCAAACCTATAGTGTCCTGCCTATAAACAGGGTAAATGACACAGAAAGGGATTCATTGGAGCTCCCCAAAGAACAAGAACCCCTCTCAATTTCTTCTCAGATCGAACAGGTGGTCGCCCAAGCCGACGCCCTGAAAACTGATGGAGAAAGGGACAGACTACGTCAAGCTCTCTTAAAGTTTGAGAAATCATTTTCAACCGACTCAATGGATTGTGGGTTGACCACGCTCCACTCAGTGAGCATCCCAACCCCGCCCGAAGCTCCACCCACATTTGTCAGACAGTACAAGATTCCTCTGGCAGCGCATCAACCTATCAGGGAAATCCTTGATAACCTTCTAAAGAATGGTATCATCAGATACTGTAACAGCACTTACTCTGCGCCTTTGTGGCCAGTGTTAAAACCAAATGGTAAGTGGAGACTCACAATTGATTACAGAAAGCTAAACAAACAAGTCCCCTTATCACGGTGGCCGATGACCCAGCTCCAACAGGAACTGCCCAAGGTCACCAATGGTAAGTACTTCTCGACCCTCGACGTCGCCTCTGGTTTTTGGACCATCCCTGTGCGTGCCGAGGACCAATACAAACTAGCTTTCACCTTCGGTGGCCGACAATACACTTTTACCAGGTGTCCCTTTGGCTACGCTAACTCTCCTGCGGAGTTCAACATCTTCTTGAACAAAGCATGTCCGGACGCCCATGAGCGTGGGACACTGATCTACGTGGACGATGTCCTTCTGAGGCAGCCAACACTGGACTCACATTTGGCTGAGATCGACCACGTTCTGAATCAGCTGACAACTGCTGGTGCTAAAATATCACTGTCTAAATGTCAGTGGTGCAGAACCAAGGTGGACTACGTTGGCCTACTCGTAGGTCCAGACGGAGTACAACCACAGTTGACTCGCACCCAAGGCCTTGACAATCTCAAAGTCCCCACCAATCTCAAAGAACTACAAAGTTTTCTTGGCGTGTGTAACTACTCGAACCAGTTCATAGAAAACTATGCAGACCTTGCAAAGCCACTGACTGAACTCCTAAAGAAAGACGTTCCATTTGTCTGGACTGACAAACAGCAACAGGCAATGGAAGCTCTTATAAACAGGATCAAGTCAGCCCCATGTTTAGTCTACCCAGACTACAACAAAGAGTTTTACTTGGAAGTGGGCTTCTCAGCTCATTGCATAAGTGCAGGTCTGTACCAAATACACGACAGAGACAAACGTGTAGTAGCCTACGCCAGCAAAACGATGGCAGGCCCCGAGTTGAGATTCTCAGACTGTGAGAAAGCTCTACTGACCACAGTGTGGGCAGTTAAACATTTCTCCAGCTACATTGGTGGACAGAAAATCATTGTGGAAACACAACACCAGCCAGTGACTTTTCTTAACAGTGAACGCATCAGAGATGGTGTGGTGACAAACTCACGTGTTGCAACGTGGCTCATGGCGCTTCAAAGTTTTAACCTAGACATACGTTATGGTCAAAACAAGAAGTCTCATCTGGGGACGGACTTGGCAATCTGCCAGAAGTGTACACAAGATGTACCAGCCACCCAGCCGCCGGTTGAGGAAAAATCCCCAGTAACTGAAGACCCGAATCACCACTTCTTTGATGACAATATCTGCAAAGATATGACAACATTGTACGTGGATGGATCTTCATTCCTCCGCGACAAAATCTGTAAGGCAGGTGTTGGAGGAGTTCTCCTCCAAGACCAAGAACAGATAACTTTCAGCTACAAATTAGGCTCTCAGACTTCTCAGTACGCTGAGATTGCAGGAATCCTAATAGCTCTCCAGATGGTAGTAGAACGCTCCATCAAGACGCTAGTCATCTGCACTGACTCTAACTATGCTCGTTTAAGTTTCGCTTGTCACCTCGCTGTGTGGAAACTGAATGGTTTCCTAACAAGCGACAGGAAAGTGGTCAAACACAAAGAGCTTTTCATAGCGTGTGATCACTTGGTGACATCTCACGACTTACAGATCTACTGGAAGAAAGTTCCAGGACATTCTAGAGTCCCAGGCGATGACAAGTACTACAATGACATTGCAGATTCCTTAGCCAAAGAAGGAGCCGACGAAGGTCCTCTATGGTCCTTCGACCCCTCCTGGTTAATCAAGACTCTGTCAAACACAACCTACAGTCAGGGTTATGGCAGTCACACGTGCACAGGCCGCAGCCAGACCTGCTGACAACGCAGTCTCTGTACGACCCGCACTGACTGACCCAGACATCATCCAACTACAGAAGTCGGATCCTGCTATCAACTCCATGATACTGTACCTGACTGATCCGAACAAAAATAGTCCGTCTAAAGACGACCTGGATTCCGATCCAGACCTTAAGGTCCTCTATCAGCTGCGCAAACAGCTAAAACTAATCAAGGGCATCTTAACTTTCGCTCATGGACCAACGTCCTCACCTGTGTTCGTGGTTCCCCATGACCAAAGGGGGGTGATGTTAGTTCATGCCCATGATCTCCCGTCCGCAGGACACAAAGGAGATAAAGCCACGCTGACGGCATTAAAACAAATTGCCTATTGGCCTGGAATGAAAAAGGATGTCAAGGACTACATTGAAGGGTGCGTGGTCTGTGGCCAGTTTCAGCCAACCAGACCACTTCACAGAGCACCACTGCAAAGCAGAGGCATTGCATTCCCATGGTCTGACCTCCAGATCGACTGGGTTGGACCACTCACTAAGAGCTCTAGAGGAAATAAATATTTTCTCACGGTAACCTGTGCATTCACCAAATGGGTAGAATGCCTACCAGCTCCTAACGACACAGCACAAACCACTGCTATGTTGTTAATGAATCATATATTCTCAAGGTTTGGACTTCCCCTTCGGGTGAACTCAGACCAAGGTACACACTTCACAGGTGAAGTGATGAAAGAACTGTGGAAGACGCTAGGCGTCAAGGCCAACTTTCATGTCGGCTACCACCCACAGGCTTCAGGCCAAGTAGAGAGAGCAAACAGAACTGTGGTGAGTATTTTGAAGAAATACGTGGCTGCAAACCACAAGGACTGGGACGTGAAACTCCCTCTGGTCCTCATGGCCATAAGAGCCACTCCACACACATCAACTGGCATCTCTCCCTTCGAGATGATGACCGGTCGACAAATGACTCTCCCTCTACACCTGTTGTACCAACCAGGCGACGCCGCCATGGCGACAGCCTACACCACACAACAATACATGAAAGATTTGAATGTACACCTCAGAAACACTTTTGCTTTCGCCCAGAAAAACCTGGAAAAATCTGCTGAAGGACGCAAGGCGTACTATGACCAAAAGGCCTCTCACAATGAACTCCAAGTGGGAGACAGAGTCTGGTACTATACGTTCGCCCCAGCAACCGGGAAAGGAGGGTCCGAGACCGGAACTCTCGCCCGCAAACTAATGCCCAGGTGGACTGGACCTCATCTGATAACAGACAAAGTGTCCTCAGTCGTCTACGAAATCAAAATCAGCAAAGGCCGCAAAGAGCCAATTGCTAAATGGGTACATCGAAATCAGATCAAACCTTACAAGGCGTTCAATGACTCCACAAAAGACAAAGATCTCACAAACACACCGACTTCATGGGATAATAAGGTCGTCCAAACACAAGTTAGTAAATAAACTAATCAGGTTTAAACTACCATATTTCCCACCCTATAAGTCGCATTGTCCAATTTGAACTTAGAAACGCTAAGCCTAAAACCCACAACAAAAAACTAACCTTAACAACCGTTTAAATCCACGAGATTTAATTTGACCTCGGTCATAAAGTTGAGACCTGTTTTTCTTGTGTGTTGCACTTTGGAATCTGACGACAAGAGTGTGTCGAAGCAGTGAAACGTTGTTTCCTTGTTGTTTAGTCATTACTGTTGTCATTAGTTGAGATATTGTTTGGTTCTGAACACTCCCAGCCAAAAAGGTTTTGTATTAACATTGGTTAATGAATGATATGGATTTAACTATGCCAACATGCAGTTCGTTTTGTTAAATCTCAATCGTCGAAGAGTCAATGTAGTTTAAAGCTACTCAAGGTACCATAAACTACACTGGTCTCACAATTTCTAAATTGAACCGATTCGATCGTTTCTATTCTAGATTATCTATTCATTTTGATGAGTCTCGCCATAGACTTCAAAATTTATTAGGAATACCAAATCCTACGTCGTTCGTCTAAAAGACAACAGACATTTAGATCAAACTATATTTCATTTTTCTATTTTAGTTTAACCTAAACTAAGTAATGAATGGAGGAATAGTTTGGAATTAGAGGCCTTCGTTACAGAAGCCCTCCAAAATTTTATAGGTATAGATCCCTATATCTAATTTTACAGAATTGATCCACCCCTTAATTGGTAATTGTAGCTGATCTAAATCATGATAGCTTACACACCAGGTGCATATAGGTAGGGCCTAATGTAAAATCCCAATCATAAGCCCACCTAAAAAACCACATAATTGCATGACACATAGAACCAGAGTGGCACTGACTGGAAACCAACCAGCCAACAACCTTCGATGTGGGGACCTGCAGCTCCAACGCTTGGTCTTCAACCTTCGTCCAAGGGTCGCCTCCTCTGCGTCAATCGAGGGATTCCCTCTACATGCTGATTATGAAAACAATTGTTGCTGATCAATCAACAAAACTAATCGTTGTGGAATTACCGCTGTGGATTATAAGACTTTGCTTTCCAAGGGATCACAGACTTTGTTTTCCAAGAGTTAACAGACTTTGTTTTCCAAAGGATTACAAGCTTTCCGCTATGGGATTACCTACAAACAGTATGGAATTTCCAAAAACATTATGGGATTATAATTTTGATTTTTCTTTTCCACTTACTGGATTACTTCAAGATCAAAGACAGTTCAAGGTTTCCTTTCGTGTTGGACCCCATCCCCAAGGACTGGCGATGGCTTCCAAAAGGGGGGAGATGTAGTGGACCTACCCAGGGTCAAACTAAGGTTTTTGAACTGTCCAGAGATGACCTTTACTGACCTCTCAGTAAAGCAAGACATTTACCACAAAATCATTCCATTAGTTGTAATCTGAGAATATAGTCACCAAAAGAGACTATTTCTGTCTTTGATTTTAAGCTGATGTGATCAAAAGAATAACTTTTGTCATTTTCATGATATATGTTATATGCTGTTATTCTTTAAATGTGAAACATCAATGTGTCATTTCTGCAAGTGAAAAGGTGTCAAAGTTCAGCTAAAATGTCAAACTGACTTACACTGAAATTGTTTTTGTCGAGTTTCAGCTAAAACTCTCATCTAGCGTCTGAAAGTCTCTCACTCAGATACTTTTCCTAAACAATTTCCTTCTCTGCGCTGAATTTCACCTTGAATAGTGATAACAAGTGGACCAATGAAAAAGAGACAAGTTTCTCTCCTCTTTGATCCTTTTTCTAAGTTCTAAGCTGTTGCTGGAACGTCAGAGTTTCTGGGAACTTCAAAGAGATGTGAACCTTTCCCAAAGAGCTGAATGAATGCCTGTCACCCGCCAAGGACAGTCATTCGGCTAAGGACTAAATAACAGGCTGTTATGAGTCCACTTCGAACGAGCGCAAGCTCAAAACTTTGTTTATTCCTTCCTGGAATAAGTTTATCTTGAAGTCAGAGGCCAGGAGCTGACATATTCTCTGATGACCAAGCGGAAACCAGGAGACGTTGAAACGTAAACTAGAACCAGTTTTGGACGTGCTGGGACTAAAGGACTCTGCGCATCTGAAGGCTGGTGTCATTTCTTTATCAGACTCGTCGAAAGGTAAAGAGCTGTTTACAAACGTACCTGGATTTTAGCAGAAGTCGGATGGAAGTGTCACTTTTGGTATCATGCTCAAGATAATTTCCTTTAAACCATCTCCCATCTTCCTCCTATCTTTTTCTCTCAATCTAAGCTGGAAACTATTTTAAGCTAAAGAGCCCACAGACTAAATATGTTAACATCCAGTATTGAAGTCTGTTGTGTTGAATTTAAGTGTGCTGACGTATTAAATTGAAAGAAAGTGAAATCATATCAATCAAGTGTAATGGTGTTAATTTAGTGATTTATTTTAAATAAATGGTAGTGTCGCCTGGCATACCAACTAAGTTAACGTGTCCATTGTCACTCTATAGCTCTGTTTATTTATCCATCATAAAGATCACAGAAATATTGGGTAAACTGAAAAAGAAAAGAATCCGTGAAATTACTATTCAATCTGAATAAGTAAATTAATTAAGGTAAAGAGGTCAGTATTAATATTGACCTCCTTCTAATCCTTTACAACACAACAGAAGTGGCCTGATTGAGGAGGCATCTTTCTTTTTTAGTGGCATATAGATCTGACTATCATTGGCGTAACAATGAAAAAATATCCCATGCTTTCTGAGGATTGATCCCAATGGAAGTAGGTAAAGGGAGAAAAGCAAGGGACCTAAAATGGAGCCCTGTGGAACCCCAAAACACAGAGGAGCAGTGGAGGATTCAGAACCAGCTATGTTCACAGACATGGTTCTGTCTGCCAGATAGGACCTAAACCAGCTCAGTGCAGTACCACAGATACCCACTTGGTGCTGTAAACGTGATATTAAAACGTTATGGTCCACTGTGTCAAAGGCAGCGGTTAGGTCGAGCAAGACAAGAACCACATGTTCACCAGAATCATTGGCCATAAGAATATCATTAAAAACTCTGACTAGAGCTGATTCTGTGCTGTGGCGAGTTTTGAAGCCAGACTGAAAAACCTCCATTATGTTGTGCTCGTCCAGAAAACATTTCACCTGTGAATACACAATTTTTTCTAAAATTTTTGAAATAAAAGGCAGCTTGGAGATGGGCCTAAAATTAGCCAAGACAGATTGGTCTAGGCTGGGCTTTTTAAGCAGGGGCTGCACCACCGCATGTTTAAAACTTATTGGCACAACACCTGAGGACAGACTGCTATTGATAACAGCAAGGATCACCTGCCTGATGCTGGAAAAAACCTCTTTTAACAGACGAGGGGGGACAAGGTCACGAGGGGAACCTGATGGCTTAATATGGCCAACCACATCCTCTAAAAGGGTCAGAGTCACTGGTTCAAATCTATCGAACACAGCCAGGCAGGGGACCAAGCAAGAGGGGTCAAAAGCAGGGGCTGAAATAAGGGCCCTTGTGGTAACAACCTTATTTACAAAAAACTGCAGGAAGTCATTACAGAGTTCAGTTGAGGCTTCATGACAGACAGGTTGTGGGGCCTTCAGGACAGAGTCAATAGTTTCAAAAAGGACACGCAGGTTGTTGTGATTGGACGTGATAATGTCTGACAAGTATTGTTTTTTGGCCTCTTTAACAATGTTCTGGTACTGACGTTGACAGTCCTTTAAAATGTGAAATGAAACCTCCAGTTTATCCTTTTTCCATCTCCGTTCAGCTCTGCGGCACTCCTGTCTGGCTGCAAGAGTTTTTTCATTGAACCAGGGTTCAGATCTGGCTTTAGGTTGCACCAGTTTAAATGGTGCCACAGAGTCCAAAATGGTTTGACAGGAGGCGTCAAACCAGGAGCTCAGCTGATCGGTGTCAGCAGCAGAGTCAGATGGAGCACAGAGCTGTTCAAAGGCAGCAGAGAACTGACCAGCGGTGGAAGGTTTAAAAACTCTACGTCGCTGGGCAGGAACGTAGTTTTTAACTGGAGCACAGGACAAACCAACATCAAATAAAACAGGCCTATGGTCAGAAATAACATTATCATAAAGTTCCAGGTCGGTCACAGACAAGCCGTGAGAGAGAACCAGGTCCAACGTGTGTCCATGTTCATGCGTGGGACCAGCCACCCACTGAACCAGGTTAAAAGAGTCAGTGAGGCTCAGAAAGTCCTTCACCAGTGGTTTCTCTGGACAGCATACATGTATGTTAAAATCCCCAACAATAAGGACTGCATCGTGGTTTATCATTATTCCAGTCAGGAAATCAGAAAAGTCATTCAAAAAATCCTTATTATATTTGGGGGCTCTGTAGATAACAGCGCACAGCACGGGGTGTGAGCGACCCACCTCAAATAAAGTCACCTCAAAGCTGGAGAAAGAAGGTGGTGCAGTGCACTGCTTGCATTTAAAACTATTTTTATAAACCACTGCTGTTCCTCCTCCACGGCCTGACATCCGAGGGGAGCTCAGATAAGAGCAGCCGTCTGGTAAAAGTTCAACAAAAACACTGGAGTCATCAGCCTCGACCCAGGTCTCTGTGATGCAGAATAAATCCAAATGATGGGAAGTGAAAAAGTCCCGCAGGATGAAGGTTTTGTTTGTTACAGACCTGGCGTTCACCAGGCCAATTCTGGCAGTAACTGCAGCCTGTAAACTGACAGGCGCTAGGACCCAGGGCAGCGTCTTCAGCCGGGGCAGCGTCTTCAGGCTCTGCAGGTTCACTCCGCGCCGGTGGAGATGAGAGAAGCAGGAGCGGTGGGGGCGAACGCCCGCGCCCAGGCCGGTGACAGGTAGCAGGCAGCTGTCAACAGGATCCAGGAAACGCCAAGGCACAGAGAAAGACGGAAATACTCCATTTCTTGATTGAGAAATGGATGTAGAATGGGCCAGGCAGATCTTTAGTTTCACCAGCTGTCCTCCACGTTTACCGCGGTAACGACAGCATTTCCGCCGGTGGGGCAACGCAGGTGCCCGGAGTAGATCAGCTGGGACTCCTGACAGGAACGGGGGTAAAGTTTTCTGTCCACCATAATCAAAGGCACTGAGGTTGCCAACAACATTTTGAAAATCCAGGAGGAACTGGCGATTGTACACAAGCACAGACTTAGTGCTGAGCACAAAACAAAGAAATAAAACAATCCAAACCAAGAGCGACAGACGGACAGCCTCAAGCACTGGCGCTATCTTGAAAATTAATTAGCATCCGAAATGGTGTTTTGGCTTATGGACAGATTAAAGATGTGGGTCACAGGGACTGTGATGATATGAGCAGCCAGCCTTAAGAAATAAGGTGGAAGTTCATCTCGACCTGCAGATTTTTTAGGATCAAGATCATTTTTTACCCCTGGATACAAACAAAAATCCTCATAATAAATTCATACAATAAATACTCAACTTAAAGAGGAACGTGGCTCGAACATGAGTCCGTCAGTTAATCTCTGTCCCCAAACAAGTGCTCGGCGGCATACAACGTTTTAATAACCCACAGAGGTCATAGATGAAAAACAGCTGGTTTGTTTCACTCACGCTACCGACGATGGAGGGGGGGGAGGGGGGAGACAGTTCAAACAGAAGTAATTTTGTTGCTTCCAGTCGAAGGCTCCAGTAATCCAATCGAAGGCTCCAGTAATCCAATTGAAGGCTCCAGTAATCCAAACTCACGTCGTCCACACTTCCAAAACAGCTGAAGATGACACACCCCGCTTCTCTTCACACTTCCTTTCCGCTTCCTTTCACATTTCTCAAAAAGGGACGTGTTTACCGGTGGACCAGCTGGTTTATCTGTCAGCGTGTTAGGGGATAATTGCTCCAAAACAATAAAGGGGTGGAGAAAGGATTTTAAGCGCATAATATTTATTGGTGAAGGTTCAGGCTGCTACACTCCCCCTTCCCTGAAGAAAGCCGAAACCTGTGGAGGCGCTGTATTGTCGGCATTAAAACCCTTTAAATTCCTCCTCATCGCTGTCCTCCTCAAAAATCTTTAGGAGTGTCTTTCTTTGCTCCCTGTCAACTTCTTCAGCGGTAGGATAGCAAGGTTTCATTTGTGTCACATTTACTATGCGAAGATCCTCCCCAGTGTCCTCCAAGACGATCTCATAGTTCACAGGTCCTAGTTTTTGGACAATTCGGTAGGGACCTTTCCAACATGGAGCAAGTTTGGCAGAATAAGACCTATCTGCCCTTTAGATGGGGTGAATGTGAAGCCATTTCCGATCTTGAATCTTGAAGTCAGCTTCTCTTCTTCCTATGTCATAGTACTTTTTTTGTTTTCTGCGTGCCTTTTCCAAGTTATGGGTAACCAGGTGTCTGAGTTCAGTCAATTGTTTGGCTGTGGGATATGCAGGCGAATCTGGATCACATAGGTGTGGTTGGAGTTCATTATCTAGGGGTCCTCTTAAAGAACGACCAAGGTTGAGTTCGGCAGGGGTCACTCCTGAGGATTCATGTACAGCTGAGTTGAGAGCAAAGCGGAATTCCGGTAAGTATTTATCCCAGGTTTTATGTTTTTCTTCCACATATGATGCAATCATTGCCTTGATGTTGCGGTTTATCCTTTCTGTTAGGTTGGTTTGAGGGTGGTATGGTGATGTCCGCTTCCGCTGGAGATTCCAACGCTTGCAGATGTCTTCAAACACAGATGATACAAACTGTGGACCTTGGTCGGAGAGGATGTAGGTTGGTGTACCCCAACGAGTGAGTATTTCTTTGTTCATAATGTGAGATACAGTCTCTGCTGTCGCCTTGCGGAGAGGAAATAGTTCTATCCAGCGAGTGTAATAGTCAACAAAGACTATTACATACAGATTTCTGCTGGTACTGCGAGGCAATGGTCCCATGAGATCCACCCCTAGCATCTCCCAAGGTTTGTGGACTAGAGTCTGTTGAAGCTTTCCACGTGGTCTCCGGTTCTCAGGCTTGTAAAGCTGGCATACCTTACAATTGCGTACATAATCTCTCACATCCAGGCTCATCTTGGGCCAAAACACAAGGGCTTGTAATCGCTTGTATGTCTTATATCGTCCAAGGTGTCCGGATAAGGGATCGTCATGATAGTGATGAAGCAACTGTTGACGGAGAGATGATGGAATGTAGATTTTTTTTTTTCCCATTTATAGATGGCCTCCCTTCACACCTTATAGCCATCCTCTCACTCCAATATGTATTTTTTTTTAATAGAGAGAAAGAAAGAAAGAAAGAAAAGAGAAAGTGAGACAACAAAACAACAATTATCCACAGAAAGAGCACAATGCAAACACACCAAACCTCCGTACACAATCCTGCAAAGCACATGACAGAACACAGCAACTAAACATACAAACATAAAGACTGATAATATTCATGACCTTGCAGTAGATTTCTATAAATACACATACCCATACCTACAAATATATATACAATATACATACATATATATTTATATTCAGTTATATACCCATCTACATACATCTACATATACATCCCTGCATCCATTTGTGTGTGGTTGTGAGCATGCATAAGTGAATAAGGTCCCTCCAATAGAACATTTAGTAGCGACTGTGAAGCATCAGAGACCCGTCCCCCCAAAGCCCGAGACAGACGAAGGGGTGATCAAAGCCCAAGACCCCAGGTAGGACCCTGAGCCCAGAGTCCCCAGGACCACCCGAACAGGACGAGCCACTCGTCCACTCCCCAGATCCGACCAAGTGGAAGAACCGGACGAACCCCACCAGGGACCACACACAATGACGCCCCGGTGTCAACAGCGACAAATACACAAGCCCCCGCCGGAGCCCGCCGTACCGACGTAGCCCCAGGGCCGGTCACCGAGGCTCGGGCACCGGGGACGCCCATCCCTCAGGTCCAGACCCGACAGGACCAGAGGACCCGAGCCCCACCAGGCAGCCACCAGGCCGAGCCGACAAACGCCCAAGCGCCCAGCCCCAGATAGTGAGGGCCCCAAGCACGCCCGCAGGCAGAGGAACACCCACCAGGGGGCCACGTGGCAGGAGCGCGACACTAAGCAGCCTCAGAAGTGTCAGAGAGGGGGCAGTCCAAGTCCCAGCCTGACACTTAAACATTCATACACAGACACACTCATTCAGACCCACCCTCATCCTCACCCTCAGTCACAGAAAGACAAACAATAACGACACGCTCCATTCATAATCCCGATGCACACTCTATACCCCCTAGGTCCAAGACATGTACCTGCTCCCTACATGGGGCAGCCCACATCCAAACCCAGGAGGTAGGCCCATTCATTTTGGGGTGGAGAGCAGCAAACGTCCAAGATCCGGCCCACCCCACGCCCCGCCGACAGGACAGGACACCCGAGTCCAAGCAGCCCCAGAGGGAGCGCACTGCCAGCCCCGCCCACGGCGAACCCGCAGGCCCTGAACCCCCCCCACACCCCAGCACAACCCCTGACGGCCCACCCCCAGAATGTCCGCCAGGCAACCAGGGGGGTAAGAGAAAAATAAATAAATAATATATATATATAAATAAATACATAAATAAATAAAAATGAAATTAACAAATCAAGACCCCGACACACACACCCCCGTCCCCAAATGTACTGTTGGTGAGTGTTGTTGTAAAGTGTACTTAAAAGGGAAAGAGAAGGAGCAAAGGCTAGCATTGTACCAGTTTCCCCTCCACTCCAACTCTAACCCAGGCCCTAATTGTCTAGATGCATAATGTTGAGTGAGCATAGGCATGGGGGCGAGATTGATATCATCCCGCCACCCAAAGCCATAGTGCTCACTCCATTCCCTATATGTGACTTTTATGAAGATGTTTATGAATGAATGTCTAAAGTGTATATAAAATTGAGTCCCAGGTGCTCTGAACAACAGAGATGTAAAACCATTGCAGCACACCCGAGACCCAAATTCCCTACATGTATTAATTTAAGATGAAGAGGGCGGAGGTGCGTGTTGAGGGATGGGGAGAAAATGTCTGCAGGAATAGTGCTCCCACAGCGAGTCAGCTCCCCCGCTGACCCTGCGTACCCCCCCCCCTAGTTCGCCAAGGTCCACCCAAGGAGCGAGGTGAAAGAAACACCTCTCCGACCGCCAGGCCATTGAGCCAAGACCAGAGAGGGATACGGCCCCGAGGGCCACCAACAGCAGTACCAACAGCCCACACCCACCAGGGCCGCCACGACCCCTGCGAACCGCAGTTAGCCCGCCGCCCAAGAAGACACAAAGTCCAACATGGACGACACGGCCAAGAGCGCCCGCCCAACCGCCGACAGAGCCAGGAAGCACCAAGAACAGGCCCCAACCAGGGCCCGCACACCGGCCAAGCATAGTCCAAGGCTATAATAATAATAATAATAATGAATTCAATTTATAACGCACTTTTCATTAATGAAAATCTCAAAGTGCTATCATCAAGGACATCCACCTAATCCCCACCCCAGAAGAAATACTACACCCACCCTTCATATTAACCACTTTCAGAACACATAACACATTAGACACCCAGGCTGGGTTTGCCCGCCCCCTCCCATTGGCCACCAGTCACGCCCCCAGACACCCACCCCCCAGCACATGAACCCCAACCCACCAGCGAACCGAGGGCCCCCGGCCAGAGCCGGGCACCAGAGCGCCAGCCAGCCCATTGCCCGGCGACCCGCCCGCCAGAGCTCAAGACCCCCGACCCCCACCAGGCCCAAGCCCGGGGACGACACGCCCCCAGAGTCCCAAGCTCCCAGCACCCGCCCCGAAACCACCCCAGCACAGCCGGGTCACCGACCGGCGACCCATGACTGCCGCCACCGACCACCCGAGAGCCCGCATGCCGCCCCTAGCAGATATCCCCCAGAACCCCCCGGTTAGAGCTGTCATCGGGCCGGAAATCCATGGCCCTACCCTACCCGAGCCCTTAGTTTAATTACCCAAGCCCGAGGGAGCCCGCTGATTTCCTAGAAATCACCGCCCGACCCGACCCTACCCGATTAAAAAAAAAACAAAAAAAAAAAAAAAAACACTACGTTTATTTATTAAGCTTTTACTGCGTTCTCCCACTCAGCAAAAGAACTTGATGTTGTTCTTCTGTGTTTTGATGGAGGAGGTGTGAGCGCGCTGCTCGCAGTGACTTTTGAAGCTTCAGGAATGTCAGGAATGCGGCAACTTGTTCCGCCGCAGATGAGAGCAGTGTGCGGACGTGAGCGTGCACCTGACGCACGTCAGCTGGTGACATAATTTTGAGCTTGTTAAAGTTAGGCCACAGAAATAATGCAACTCTGTGCAAGTCGTGGATAATAATTTTGCGCTCCAGCACTTCTGCATGTCGCGCAGAAACACCTGCTGCGGAGAGTCTGTGTGTGTGAGGACTGGCAGTGAGTGTTGCTTCAGTTTCTCATTCCAGAGACAAACCAGGTTGGTGGGATATTTGTCACCCTCCAGTTCTCTCTGTGCACGGTAAAATGGTTCGAGAAATGTCACTAAAAAGTCCAGCATGTCGGGGGAGACGCTGTCCAGGCGCGCGCCGCGCGCCTGCTCTCTGGCTGAGTTTGCGCAATTAAGTGGCTGCGCTCAGTGCGCTGCGGTTTTCACCATCTAAATTCACTCTATTAATTATTTCCTCATCAATAAACTTACTGCCTTATATTCTTTACAAGCAGATTAAAACAATTTTATATTGTGTGCATTTTTATTTAGTTTTGTTTGTGCTGTATGATTAAAAAAAACCACATCAAAGCCCGAGCCCGACCCGCGGCCCGCCAATCAAACGCAAAAATATGGCCCTACCCTACCCGAAGTCGGGTAGGGCTCGGGTAGGGTCGGGCTCGGGCAAAGAAACGACACCTCTACCCCCGGTCCTCCCCAGGTCGAAGACAAGGTCCTCCCCGCCCAAGCAGCCCCAACCCCCGGCGCCCCAAACCCCAACCTCCCCCCCCTCCAGTCCCCAATGCCCCACAAGGCCACATCCCAGACCCCCCACCCTCACTACGTAACGGAGCCGATCAAAGAATGCCAAATAGATTGATCCAATGTGTCGGCAGATGCTGTTTCAAGACTAATATGATCTAACAGAAGATTTTTATACTGATTAATGCTAAGATTATTTTTATTTTTCCAATTTACGAGTATGGTTTTCTTTGCGATGCATAAGGCAGTGAAAAGCATATAGGATGTATTTTTTTCTAGTATAACATCTTCAAAGATACCCAATAAGCAAACAGATGGAGAGAGTGGGATATTAAATTTCAAACATTTAGACAAGTCTTCACATACCTGTACCCAGAACCTCTGAACAGGTGGACAAAACCAGAGCGCGTGAATATAATCATCAGGTGTATTACTTATGCACTGTGAGCACTTGTTAGATGGTGTAAAGCCCATCTTAAACATTCGCTGACCCGTATAATGTACTCTATAGAGAACCTTATATTGTATTAATTGTAAATTGGAGATTCTAGTCAATTTAAAAGTATTTGAACATACTTGAGACCAAATTTTTTGTTCAAAGTTAATTGATAAATCTGACTCCCATTTTTCAACAGGTAGTGCTATCGAGTCATCGATTCTAAACAATTTTTTATATATTTTAGATAATAATTTGGGTGGTTGAAAATTAATAAACTCTAACACACATGTTGGTGTTTCCAACAATGTTTTATTAAGCTTAAATTTATTTTTTACAATTGACTTAATTTGTTGGTATTGTAGGAAATATTTATTATCAATGTCATATTGTATTATTAATTTATTAAATGGAATAAAGTCTATACCCTCAAATATGTGTTCCAGACATTCAATACCTTTCATTCTCCAACCTGGGAAATTTAACATATTATTTTCTTGTTGAATGTCAGGATTGTTCCAGAGAGGTGTATGTCTACATGGGAATAGTGAAGACTTTGTCATTTTCAGATACTCCCACCATGCTGTCAGAGATGAGCTAATATTGATGCTCTTAAAGCAGACATGTCTTTTTAAATCTGTACTGATAAAAGGTAGATCTGAAATCCTAATATTATTACATAAAGTTTGTTCTATATCTATCCAAGTTTCATCTAGTGCATTCGGTTTCAACCACTTTGATATATATTGTAACCTGTTGGCTAAATAGTAGTAATAAAAGTTTGGAAGTTCTAATCCTCCGGTATCTTTAGATTTCTGTAATGTTTTTAAACTAATACGTGGAGTTTTATTTTTCCAAAGGAATTTAGATATAGAAGAGTCCAGGGACTTAAACCATTCAGTTGAAGGTTTATTTGGAATCATTGAGAATAAATAATTTATTCTCGGCAGCACCATCATTTTTACTGAGGCAACTCTTCCCATAAGTGATATGGGTAGAGATCTCCATCTAGTAAGATCGTCTTCAATTTTCTTTAATAGTGGGATATGATTTAATTTTATTAAATCCTCCAATTTAGGAGAGATATTAACACCTAAATATTTAATGTTACCTGATTGTAGTCTTTCATTAAGAGAATTATTAAACACACAATTTATTGGAAGAACTGTAGATTTTGTCCAGTTTATAGAATAATCAGAAACTTTTGAAAATGAGTTTATTAACTTGATAACATTAGATATTGAGTTTCCTGAGTTCTCAAGAAAAAGCAAAACATCGTCAGCATAAAGACTAATTTTATGTTCTATGTTTCTACCCTTTATGCCTTTAATATCAGCACTTTGCCTTATTGCTGCTGCTAAAGGTTCAATAAAAATAGCAAATAATGCTGGTGAAAGTGGGCAACCTTGCCTGGTCCCCCTCTGTAAACAGAAGCTTGAAGATAATTGATTATTTGTCCTGACGCACGCTGTTGGTGAACTATATAATATTTTTAACCAATTAATGAAGTAATTCCCAAAACCAAATTTATTTAAGGTAGCAAATAAGAAATTCCAATTCACTCTATCGAAAGCTTTTTCAGCATCTAAAGAAAAAATAGCTGTTTCAATATTTTTAAAATACGAATACTCTATTACATTATATAATCTGCGAGTGTTTGTGTTCGAGTGTCTTCCTTTTATGAATCCGGTTTGGTCTGGATGTATAATAACAGGAGTTATCTTCTCTAGTCTTTTTGATAAGACTTTACAAATTATTTTAACATCAACATTAATAAGAGAGATTGGACGATAACTGGTAGGTAATACTGGGTCTTTGCCTGATTTTAATAAGAGACTAATATTGGCTGAATTCATATGTGTTGGTAGCCTGCCATTTCCTTCTGACTCAAGTAGCACTCTATAGAATATCGGTTCCAGTATATCCCAGAATTCTTTATAGAATTCCACCGGATAGCCATCAGGACCTGGAGATTTCTTATTAGGCATGCTTTTAATTGCTTCATGGAGCTCATCTGATGTTAATGGTGAGTCTAGTTTTGATGACTGACTAATATCTAGTTTTGGAAGTGTTACTTTCTCCAAGAATTCATTAATATCCTCATTAGATGGATTTATTTGTGGAGTGTATAGAGTTTTATAGAAATCTTTAAAAACATTGTTTATTTTTCCCTCATCATGAATTATATTTCCATCTTTATCTTTAATACCATATATAGATGTTTTTTCTTTGTTTAATTTGAGTTGATTAGCTAAAAAGCTCCCAGATTTATTACCGTATTCAAAATTATCTAATCTAAGTCTTTGTATCAAGAATTTATTTTTCTTATCAATATATTCATTTAGTTCTAATTTTAATTTGCGTAGCTTTTGCTGTGTTTCCTCTCCTTGTAGACCTTCTAATAGTTTAATGGATTTCTCTAATTCCTCAATACGTTTATTTTCTTTTTTCTTTTTATTTGTTGAATAGGATATTATTTTACCTCTCATGACTGCTTTCCCAGCCTCCCAAAGCGTACATGCTGAAGTTCCTGGCAATTCATTAATCTCTAAGTACGATGCCCATTCTTTTTTAAAGTATTGCAAAAATTCTTCTTCTTGAAGTAGTGATGTATTTAATCTCCAATTTATATTTTTTGTTGTTTCTTTTTTATTATCTAAATTTAGAGTAACTGGCGCATGATCGCTGACAGCAATAGGGTGTATTTTAGTGTCTGAAATGTTGTTCAGCAATGAATTGCTTACTATGAAATAATCAATACGAGAATATGAGTGATGCACATGTGAAAAGAAAGAATATTCTTTGCTATTAGGGTGAAAAGCACGCCATGCATCGCAGAGCCCATAATCATTCATATACTGTTTAAATATATTTATAGATTGCCAACTGCGTTGAGTTCCCACTGTATTCAGTCTGTCTATTTTGTCATTTAAACCAAAGTTGAGATCACCTCCCAATACCAGTGAGGAATCCATGTGCTTTGATAGAGTGGAAAAAAAGTCATGAAAAAAAGAAGCGTCGTCTACATTCGGCCCATATATGCTAACTATACAATAATTTTGTCTAAATATTGATAACTTTAATATTATATATCTACCGTGTGGGTCTATAACCTGATCTAATACTGTGAAGTTAACATTTTTATGTATTAAAATTGCTACCCCTCTTTGTCTTGAATTATAACAGGCTGAGAATACATTAGGAAACTCTGAAGATTTTAGCTCATCTACAGTTGAGGC
>JBBPBX010070200.1:0-18656 GCA_038048925.1 Garcialebias charrua
TTGTTTTGTTTCACCACCGAGCTGAAGTGTGGACCGGAGATTATTTAAAAAAAAAAAACTAATTCTGTAAAATTTATTTAATAACTCAACTAAATTCTGTCTATTAAGTTTGTATTTTTAAGGAAATAATAACTTGATCTTAAACTTTACTGATATCACTACTAAAAACATCCCTAATTGTAAATTTAATATTCCTTTTATTTATTTATTTTTGGAAATGCATTCTTTGTTTCATACCCTGGACATTCCATAAAGACATGTTGAACCGTTTCAGGGAAATTGCTGGTGCACATGTCACAAAAAAGTCCTGTTGCATGTTTTCCAATTATTTCAAGAGATTTATTAAATAAAGGTTGAATGAATAAATTAAGGCCCGTGTGTCCTGTTCTAATGCGAGTAAATTCCTGTTTCTTCCTGCTTTCAATTGTACTGTATATCTTACCTTTTTATGAATGTTGTGTAAATGTCTTCCTATATCAGTAATGTCCCAGTTTTCCTGTCATATTTTCTTAATATATTTCTTTATTATCATTTAACGTTCAACTTTATATAAATGTTCTATCATTTTCATCACTTCTTCCGACCGGTGTCACACGGCTCCAAGTACACGGCTCTGCTTTTTCTAACTCATGGGGCGGGCGCAGCGGACTATTCAGCCAATCATGGTCGTTGTTCTGCATATACGTCACTCTTATGTCACATTTAGAAAAGCACGATTGGCTGGAATTTCAAGACGCCTTCAGGGTTCACAAAAAAACTCAGACAGACAGTTGCGACAGGCTGATGGAAACCGATCACAACTACACGTTCACAGAATGGTCAAATTATTGTATTTTTGGCCTTTTTCGGGATTATTGATCGTACATCGTACAGAGGGTAAAATTATCGTACAAATACGATAATTATCGTACACCTGGCAACACTGGTACTAGGGTCTGCACTTTCTCCATAGAGAACCGATTCTTGCTGGAGGCGTGGCCTCTGCTGAGGAACAAAACCATTGGATCTTAGAAAAATTTTGAACAGGGAAAAGCTTCTGCTCCCTCCCTCTCAGAGCCATATATGGCTGCTCCCCCGTGGTCTGTTGAACTTGACAACTGCTCCGCCTCCGGCAGCTTTTTCTCTCGCTGCAGCTGCATATTCTGTGCTTATATGTTAATAAAACATTTTAATAAAATAAAATAAAACCACGGATCGCTGGTCCAGCACACCAGAAGACCAGAAAATCTGATGGGACTCGGGCAGCAACGTAAAACCCGATTTTAATTATCTCGTGACAACCTGAGGCATTTCCTCGTAGCGGAGGGAGAGGAGGAGGAGGAGGGAGGAGGGAGCGATCACTTGACTTTTGGCCAAAAAAACAAAAGAAAACTCCAGATAAGGGATTAAGAAGGGGAAATTAATACATTTGTGTCACATATAAAACAGTCCTGCATCGCTTTGCATCGCTTTGAATGAGAACATGCGAATGCTCGCTGGCTGCGCTGGAGGGGCCAAAAACTCCGCCCCTTATTTTCTCTGATTGGTCCGGTCAAAAATCAGCCGGAGAAATCGTTGTCTATGGGAGAAGTCTCAGACTGAGCAGTGAAGGGAAATGAGAATTGAGCGGAGCTGTGCAGGAATGGCAAGGGCCAGGCTACTCAGTCATTGGATTTTCAAACAAAAATTAGTTTTAAAGATTATCTCCTTTTCCATGTATTCTTATCTTGCATCTTACTTAATACCCTGATGCATGCTCAATAATCCAGGTAGAAAAATCTAAAAAAAGCTAAGTCTGGTCCTCTGGACATTCAAAAAAAAAAGAAAAAAGAAAAGAAAAGCAAAACAATTCTAGAATCCCCCTCTTACAAGGCTGTGATTGCTAGTATCACTCAGCCCTCTGTGAATAGCAAACAACCATCAGGGTGCTAATGATCCATTGTTAGGCTGATGGCCCTCCTTGATCATGTGAGCAGCTGGTTTCAGGCTGTCATCAGCCAACTGCTTTACCCACTGTGAGAGGGTGCTATTTATAAGCTGAATACAGCAACTGAGGAAGTCTTTCAGAGTCAGAGTCAGAGTCAGAGAGAGTCTTTATTGTCATTTGCACGGCATGTGGTACATGTGATGAAAACGAGATTATGTACACGGGGTCCCAGTTACATCCAACAACAAATGCAAGAGAAAAACAGTAATAACATCTAGAATTAACTAAGAAAAACATCAACTAGTAATACACTAAGCCCTAATATAGTGGAAAAAAACATCATTATAAACAGCAGCACGAACATGAGTCTGTATGAGCAGATGGTCACAGATGAACACAGCAACAAGAAAACAGATCAGCATCAGCATGATGTGATATTTTGCAGTGTTTATTTTTATTTTATTTTTATTTATTCATTCATGAGTCTAACAGCCTCAGGGTAGAAGCTGTTCCTCAGTCTAGTGGTTCTACATTTGATGCTCCTCAACCTCCGTCCTGAGGGGAGTGGGGCAAAGAGTGAGTGTGCTGGGTGAGTGAGGTCTTTCATGATGCAGGTGGCTCTTTTCCTGCATCTGGAGGTGTAAATGTCTGTGATGGTGGGGAGACTGACTCCAACAGACTTCTGTGCAGCCTTCACCACTCTCTGTAGAGCTTTCCTCTCTGCAACTGTGCAGCCTCCATGCCACACATTGATGCTGGAGCACAGGATGCTCTCCACTGCACACCTGTAGAACGAGGTGAGAACTGGGCTGCTCAGACCAGCACGTCTCAGCCGTCTGAGGAAGTAGAGTCTCTGATGACCTTTCTTGATCAGGCTGGTGGTGTTGTTGCTCCAGCTGAGGTTATCATTCATGTGTACACCCAAGTATTTGTAGCTGGAGACCACTTCCACTGCAGATCCACCTATTTTCAGTGGGGCATGGGTGTGTTTATTCCTTCTGAAGTCCACAATCATCTCCTTTGTCTTCTTCACATTCATGTGAAGAAGACAAAGGAGGAGGTTTTGTCTTTCGGACGAAAGACAAAACGTTTCTACAATTTTTTTGCTTTGTTTTGTTTTTTGAATGTCCAGAGGACCAGACTTAGCTTTTTTAGAATCTTACTTAATGTTTTTAAGGATGAACTGTTTGCTCTTATTAAGTTGTACCTTCTGAAATGTCTCATGTATTTTAATCTGTAATGGAGGTACTTTTTATTCTTTTAATTATTTTTATTCTTTTATCCTGTTTTATATTTTAGTTTGTATGAATGTGTTGGCTGTCTCACTACTATTACCTGCTTTAAATGAATTGCCCCTCGGGGACCTAATAATAAAGTTGAAGTTGAAGTTCAGGTGGACCGGTGTTCTGGGAAGCTTGCATGCATCGTGGAGATGCCATACGCGTAGCACAAACGCATGGATATAGCTGTGAAGCCGTCATACATTTGCAGACGCAATACGAGTAGCGCAAACCCACGGCTGCATCTATCCGCTGTGAAATCAACATATTCTTCTAACAGCTGAAGAAGAAACAAAAGAAACAAAACAAAACATAGTTGACACATCAGTGGAACAAATTGAAATATAGAATAATGAAAGAATATAAAATACAAAATAATGTAAAATACATTTAGGAGAGTTAAGGATAAGTGAGTCTAAAGAGATGTGTTTTCAGAGCAGTCTTGAACAGAGAAACTAGCAGTTTATTATGACACCTTCACTCGCTGGTTAACAGCTGTATGACACCTTCACTAGCTGGTTAACAGCTGTATGACACCTTCACTAGCTGGTTAACAGCTGTATGACACCTTCACTAGCTGGTTAACAGCTGTATGACACCTTCACTAGCTGGTTAACAGCTGTATGACACCTTCACTAGCTGGTTAACAGCTGTATGACACCTTCACTAGCTGGTTAACAGCTGTATGACACCTTCACTAGCTGGTTAACAGCTGTATGACACCTTCACTAGCTGGTTAACAGCTGTATGACACCTTCACTAGCTGGTTAACAGCTGTATGACACCTTCACTAGCTGGTTAACAGCTGTATGACACCTTCACTAGCTGGTTAACAGCTGTAGGACACCTTCACTAGCTGGTTAACAGCTGTATGACACCTTCACTAGCTGGTTAACAGCTGTATGACACCTTCACTAGCTGGTTAACAGCTGTATGACACCTTCACTAGCTGGTTAACAGCTGTATGACACCTTCACTAGCTGGTTAACAGCTGTATGACACCTTCACTAGCTGGTTAACAGCTGTATGACACCTTCACTAGCTGGTTAACAGCTGTATGACACCTTCACTAGCTGGTTAACAGCTGTATGACACCTTCACTAGCTGGTTAACAGCTGTAGGACACCTTCACTAGCTGGTTAACAGCTGTAGGACACCTTCACTAGCTGGTTAACAGCTGTATGACACCTTCACTAGCTGGTTAACAGCTGTATGACACCTTCACTAGCTGGTTAACAGCTGTAGGACACCTTCACTCGCTGGTTAACGACTGTATGACACCTTCACTAGCTTGTTAACAGCTGTATGACACCTTCACTAGCTGGTTAACAGCTGTATGACACCCTCACTAGCTGGTTAACAGCTGTAGGACACCTTCACTCGCTGGGTAACAGCTATATGACACCCTGAGTTCGCAGTTAACTCACTTTAGTTCATCAGCACACACGTTTCAAAAACAAAGTGACTGGAAGAAGGCAGGATGCAGCAGCACATTGTTCATAGGAATAACAGTGTAAAAAACTTTATTTATGTACAAACTAGCACCCTTCAGAAACGCCTTGCGTTTCTGAAAATAAATGCATTTAAAAGATCAAAATAAATAAAAAGAGGGCACAGTAAATCTTTTTTAATTAACAGCGCAACCGTAATAACATGAGGAAATGGACATAAAAAGTAACAGACATAAAACAAACTAAACATCAAAAATCAATTTACAATACACAGCACTTCAAATTGTCTGTGAACAAAACCATATACAAAAATATTACACAGCATACATCTAATCGGTGTTCTTTAAATATTTTTTAAACAGACTAGGCCCACATGCATGCCAACAATCAGCACGTGACTGATTACAGTGTACAGTATATTCTTAATTTAAAGAATGTAATGGATGATGTAGTACAGCTGTTGAAAACATCACAATGTCAAAAAGTGAAAACTGAAAAGCTTTGTTGTTACACTTTAAAAAGCTTTCACATCACTTTCATTGATCGTTTTGTGAAGACAAACAAAGTACAACTGAATACGATAGCATCAAGTATAAACTTGTAAAAAGCTATTTTTTTATAGCTTCAACATTTAATTTGCTATTGAAATAATTACATGCAAAGCAACACCTAAACAAATATGTTAGTTGCAATTTTTTTTTTTTATTGTTGTCTGTACATTTCATTGTGTGTTAACATGTAGACTGGGAGGAGACCCCAGGGAAGACCCAGGACATGCTGGAGTGGTCTGGGAAGGTCGTAAGAGTTCTCCCAGAAGAGATGGAAGAAGTTTCTCTGGAAAGAGATGTCTGGACACTCCCTGCTCAAGCTGCTGCCCTGTGACATGATGTAAAACCAGGAGGAAGATGATGGATGGTTGGATGGATGGATGGATGGAGTTAATATGTCTGAAGGTGATATTATGCCTTGGAGTTTAATTATTTTATTAAAACTAAAAACTAATATAAACAACAATTAAGACTGGTATTTTCTCCAAAGCTTCATACAGTGCTCTTGATGTGTTGTGTATGAATATTTATGTGCTTACTGCATTTTAAATAGATCAAGGTATTTGTGGCAGAGCTGAATGTTATTTGCAAAAAATTCATCTATCAATGTTGGAAGCATGTTTGAAAAGTAAAAGTTATGGTGTTTCATCTGTTTTTCTGTAAAGTCTTTGTCAAAAAAATAGTCCAACTCCAGATGTTCTGTTGGTGTCCAGATAACCAGCGTGCAGCTCTGCAGCTCCAGGCACGTCATTGTCAGCTGAACCTGGAAGAATAAATGTACAATATGTTTTAATAAAGGTTTAGAAATACCTGTCACATAAGTACATATACTGTACTGAAAATTGCAACATTTACTCACCTGGACATAGAATCCACTTTGCCCATTGGTAAGAATGTCCTTCTCATCTTCTAAGCATCTGATGTCACAATTTGGCCAACACGAAACTGTGCAAATGACATGGAGCTATTTAGAGGACATTTAATCTCTAGGAGCTGCACAGAGTCCAAAATTCCATCCAGGCTTACTACAAACTAAATACAGTAGGTGCACACTATCATTGCAAAACGCAATTAAAGTAACTAATAAAAATAAAACAATTATCAGCATTTATTCCACAGTATTGCAGCAGTGTGTATATTACACCTGATGATGAACTAACAGCCAGGCTCGGTGATGGGGGACTTTAAGGCTTTGGCTGAGCTCTGTCTGTGCTAATTTAAGATAAATAAGATTGTGTCCCACCTCTTTAAAACGTGCCCAACGTTAGTACTGTGTAGTGTGTAGACACTAAACCTCAGAGCTTTTCAGGTTGTTTTCAGGTTATTCATCGCTTCACCATAATGTGCTGGTATAAAACTAAATATGCAAGTAAAAGTAATCTGCACAGGCACTTCTTCAGGTCGCGCCCATCACTCCACATAAAACGTCAACAAAACAATTTACGTACGGTTCAGAAAATGCACTGCTGCACACTTTAAACGGTTCAGAAAATGCACTGCACACGTTAAATTATGTAAATACACAAAAACACCATGTATACTGTGCACAAAACAATTCACACTTATATTTTGCTCGTAACTTGCAGCGTACGATGATCCCACAGTTCCATGATGACGCAATTGGCTTTTTTTTTTTTTCATTCATTGAATGAATGAATGAATGAAAAAAAATATTTGCAAATGCGCATGCGTATTAACAAAATGTATGGTTCAGGTTCAGGTTCAGGTTCAGGTTCAGGTTACTTTATTTATACCCAAGGGTAAATGTGGTTTGCAGTGGTACAAAGCATACATCCATCCATGCGCACACACAAATAAAAACAGTAAAAACATTTAGTAAAAACACTTCAAAGAAACCATAAACAGATAATGTTGCACATAACAGTGTTAAGGCTCCCCTAATCATATGTAAAATGAAAAATAAAAACATTTAACCACTAAAAGCTTCAACATTATTTCAGTTTGTTCATTTCAGTAACAGCAGTGGGAACAAAGCTATTTTTAAAACGTGTTGTCCTACATTTAGGGACTAAAAACCTCCGACCAGAGGGAAGAAGCTGAAACTCTCCGTACAGGGGATGAAGGACATCTTTTAAAACAGAAGAAGCTATCCTCTGTACCTGACTAACGTACATGGATGTTACTGAGGTTAGGGTTCCTCCGGTCAGTTTAGATGACAGCTTAACAATCTGCTGAAGGGAATTCTTTCCTCTCAGTGTAGTGTGACCAAACCATGACACCAAAGAAAAGGATAAAACTGATTCAATAAAAGCACGGTAAAACATGGTCATTATGGTTCGGTCAATATTAAAATGGTTGAGTTTCCTTAGACAATAAAGGCGCTGGTGAGCCTTCTTGGCCATTGATGCAGTGTTCCTGCTCCAGGACAGGTCCTCTGAGACGTGCACTCCCAGGAACTTGGTGCTGTCCACTCTCTCCACTGTGGTGTTGTTGATGGTCAGAGGGGCATGTTGGGCATCCCTCTTCCTGAAGTCCACAACAATCTCCTTTGTCTTCTCCATGTTGAGAGTGAGATTGTTGTGTCCGTACCACAAGGCCAGGTGGCTCACCTCGTTCCTGTAGTCCGTCTCATCGTTGTTGCTGATGAGACCCACCACTGTTGTGTCGTCCGCAAACTTGATGAAGTGGTTGGAGCTGTATGATGGTGTGCAATCGTGTGTTAGCAGGGTGAATAGAAAGGGGCTCAGCACACATCCTTGTGGGGCCCCTGTATTCAATGTGATGGTGCTAGATGTGTTACTCCCGACCCGTACTGCCTGTGGTCTCCCGGTCAGGAAGTCTAGCAGCCAGTTACACATTGAGGTGTTCAGCCCCAGACTGTCCAGTTTAAGGATGAGCTGTTGGGGGATGATGGTGTTGAATGCCGAGCTGAAGTCGATGAACAGCATTCTGACATAGGAGTCTTTCGTGTCCAGATGTGTGAGAGCTGTGTGGAGGGCAGAGGAGATGGCATCGTCGGTTGAGCGATTAGGCCGATATGCAAATTGGAAGGGATCCAGGGAGGACAGATGTGATGCTTTTCATGACTAGCCGTTTGAAGCACTTCATCAAGATGGGGGTGAGTGCTACTGGACGATAGTCATTGAGGCAGGAGGGCGTTGCCTTCTTTGGGACAGGGATGATGGTGGTGGCTTTTGAAACAGGTGGGGACGATGGCCTGACTCAGTGAGATGTTAAAGATGTCCGTGAAGACCGCTGCGAGTTCTCCTGCACAGTCCTTCAGCACATGACCAGGTATGTTGTCAGGACCAGAAGCTTTTCGGGCGTTGATCTTGATGAATGATCGCCTCACGCTGTCTGAGGACAGCGCCAGCACCTGGTCATCAGGAGAGGGGGTGAGTTTTTGTGCAGGTGTGCTGTTACATGCCTCAAGCCGAGCAAAGAAGTCATTCAGTTCATTCAGCGTAGAGGTTGTGTTGTCACAGGTCTGCGGGGATGGTTTGTAGTTTGTGATGGTCTGTATTCCTTGCCACAGACTCCGTGTATCCTTGCTGTCCTTGAAGCGGTGAGCTATTTTCCTGGAATACTGCTTCTTGGCCTTTCTGATGTCCCGGGCCAGGTTGTTTCTGGCTTTCCTCAGGCCCACCTGATCTCCCGCTGTGAAGGCAGCATTCCTGGCTCTCAGGAGTCTGTAAACCTCTGCTGTCAGCCATGGCTTCTGATTTGCCCAAACAGTGATGGTTTTGAGGTTGGTTACATCATCAATGCACTTGGTGATGTATGAACATACAGTGTCTGAGTACTCCTGGAGACATGTGTTGTTGTTTGTGGTAGCAGCTTCTTTGAACATGCTCCAATCTGTGGTGTCAAAATAGTCCTGGAGTGCCTCTGAAGACCCCTCTGGCCATACTTGTATCTGCTTGCGAACTGGTTTTGTGACTTTTGTGATAGCAGCAGATCTGTGCGAGCATGAGAGTAAGAATTATCTCATTGTAACAGACTATTATTCCAGAGACATTGAAATAGTTCGTTTGTCTTCCACATCGAGTCGTGAAGTCATTAGTAGACTCAAGAATATGTTCGTGAGGTGGGGAATTCCACTGGAACTGGTGAGTGATAATGTAACTCAATTTACATCCAGTGACTTCCAGGACTTTTCCAGAGATTTGTGCAGGCAACTTCCAGGCCCCACTACCCTCAGGCGAATGGTGCTGCCGAACGAGCGGTTCAGACTGCAACAAACATTTTGAAGCAGCCTGACCCCCATCTGGCCCTGATGTGCTACAGAGCAACACCTAGTGCTGCTACAGGTGTGAGCTCTGCACTACTGATGACTGTAAAGGCTGAGTTAGACTTGCGCTTTGGTCCGTAGGCTGGAGCACGCGCGCCGCGCGTGCACTCAGCCGTGCGGCGAAATGCGTTCACAGTTTCGCCACTGTGTTTATGGTTGACGCACGGCGGCGCATGGCAAAGTGCTGTTCTTTTACGGACCAGCAGGAGGCAGTACCCTCTAAAACCTGTGCATATGTTGCAAGAAAGGTGTAGAAGAAGAAATCTACCGTAGAAGAAGAACTGTTTGAAATCACACAACAAAAACAAATAGCTTTCCGCTCGCGTGCTGAACTGTTGTCTTTATTTGCGGTTTTAATGCATGGAGTCAGCGGAGGAGAAAGCGATCACGTGACTTTTGGCGAAAAAACAAAAGAAAAGTCCGACTCCAGATCAGGAATGAAGGAGAATTTAATACATTTGTGTCACAAAACATTCCTCCATGCGTCGCGACGCCGTCTCCACGACCACAGCGGCGCAAACAGCTGCAGGCTCCGGCGTGAAGAGGGTGAAGGCTGTCGGGTTGGGACCTGTCAATCAAATCGTAGCGCCCACGGCGCGCGCATAGGCTTGCGGAGTTTCAAAAATTCAGAGGTGCACGACACGCGCTAATCCCACGCGTGGGGCCAACGCGCAGGGGCGGGGACTGTGAAATTGCATCACTTTTGGAGCGCGCACCCTCGCGCGTTGCGCGACGCGTCGAGGATGAATCTAGCTTAAGAGAAATCAGAACCACACTTCCAATGCTGGAGAGCAAGTTGAAAGCTGCTCCAGTGGACAGACATGAGATTCAACAAAAGGACAGACAGACAAAGGAAACCTACAGGTTCTTCCATGATCGCCATCATTCTGCACAACCACTTCCTGCACTACAACCGGGACAGGACGTCAGGATAAAACTGGATGGTGAAAAGAGTTGGAAAACCCCAGCAAAGGTCATTGGCAAATGCCATGAGCCAAGGTCGTACATGGTGGAAACAGAGAATGGAGCTGTATTAAGACAGAACCGGAGACATCTGCAAGCTGTCCCACTTCCCACAAATCAACCAGATCAGCTACAGCCACCTGATTCTCCAGTGACACTGAACAGTAGCTTTCCACCTGAAGACGGTGCTTATAGGCTCTGTGCACCAGCGTCGTGAATCACTTCCGCATTGACTGGAAAGGTGTTTTCCAGCTTCCGGTCTAATCCCCGTTGATGGCGTCTTCTATGTGTTTACATGAGCTGCCCAAGATAAGTATCAACGATGTTCATCGTATCATTGATGCCTGGTCCCCTGCTCCGACAAGCAAACGTAACAAGGGATTTAAATTGCATATCTTAAGTTTCCTGCACAACTACGAGGGTAAGTAACGTTAGTTTGATCGTTGTGTTGTTGCTACCTGTTAGCGGCTAACGTTAGCCTATTAGCAACGCGATCTTTTTTTGTATACAAACAGATTTTCCACACTTAAACAAAACGGCTCATATTTTGTGATCCTTCTACTAACATGCTGCT
The DNA here is from genome assembly GCA_038048925.1 of Garcialebias charrua. NCBI lineage: Eukaryota > Metazoa > Chordata > Actinopteri > Cyprinodontiformes > Rivulidae > Garcialebias > Garcialebias charrua. Next base: position 10,975 of record JBBPBX010070200.1, read on the forward strand.
CTTCTCAGTTTCATGCAAAAATCAGGACACAGGTGAAGTCGTTGTCAGGGCTCTGTGTCAGGTCCATGAAGAAAGCTGAAAAACCTCAGTTTGTGTAGGGTGAAGCTAGGATGGTTCAGATGACAGTTATAAGATTGTTGGTTCAGTAACCCCACGTTCCTATTATTAATGTGGAGTTAGCTAAGATGGTAATTAATTATTAAATAAAAATAGGATGGAATTGGCTACACTTTACGAATATGTAAACAGTTGTTTGGCCTTGCTAGTCTCCAGTGGGTTATTTGCTGCATGCATTGTTCTTCTTTTATGGTTGTTATGTGTTACTTTTAACCCAGTGTTAATTTGTTAATTCATGTATATTAGTTTTACTTTAATCTAAAGAATACACTCACAGCCCTTCTTCTACTGAAGGCTAGAAGTTACTCTCTGATTTAAGGGGGGTGAACATTTGTGCTCAAAACAGTTTTCAGTTTATTAAAAAAAATACAAACCTTGTATAATTTTCATTCCACTTCACAAATGTGAGCCACTTTGTGGATCTTTAACATAAAATTTCAAAGAAAGATATGTATGAGGGCCAAAGGTGGGCACAGACCGCTAGGGGAGCGCTAAATCGCTATTCCGCTTACAGTGGACCTAAACTTTTTGTCAGCGTTTTTGTGAATTGACTAACTTTTATAATTCATAAGCGGATTTCTGCTATTTTTATTTAAAATGCAGTACCGCTAATAACTAATTATCTATCAGTAAAAACCAATAAACTTATTTACAAGCTCATAATGCTGCTTGTTTTACCTTTTTCCCTACCGTAAACAGCAGAGAGGAGGAGGGTGTGAGGGTGAGGGAGGGTTGGAGGGGGGAGGGAGCAGAGGGGGGGATCTACCATGTAGGTAAATGCCTGGGGATCCCATCAGCATGAGGCCCCGGCCCCGCCGCGCCCCGGCCAGTCACCTAATTCCTAACATTGATCCTGCTTGTTAATCTACATTTAACATAAAAATAATTATAGTTACGATGAAAACAATCATTAAATAAGCAATTTAAAAAACGGTTGATTTCATTATCCCCCTACTAAAAATGGACTATTCCATCTCGACAGCTTCCGGGTTAGAGGTGAACTCAGAGGCTAATTCCGTGGCTAGCTGTTTGTGCTGGGTACTTGGACAAATCCTTAGAATACCCAGCTGTTTCAAGCCAAATTAACGCGGCCGGGGGATTCTATTTTGTGTTCTGTGTATACCACGCGACGGTGAGTCGTTATTTTCATGTATTTTTATTACTTTTCATTAAATCTGTTGAGTACCTATAGACGCTAACTGTCTGCCGGTTGGTTGTGGGTTACTAATGGAAATCCTTAGAAAACCCAGCTGTTTCAAGCCAAATTAACGTGGCCGAAGGATTTTATTGTGCGTTTTGTGTCGACCATTCGACGGCGAGTCGTTAGTTTTATGTATTTGGGTTACTTTCATCATGTATAAATGCCGTGGCGACACACCCGTGTATTTGAGATTTAAACGTGGTGTTGACCGATGCTGCCTTTTTGGGTGAGCAGGTACTCATCGATCTGTTCACCAAATATAACACACCCATCCCCTCCAGTGCAGCTGGAGATGAGCACAGAAGAACAGTCAGAGTAGCCTGAAGTTGAGGAAGGGCAGGGAATAAAACTGTTACACTAAGTGACTAAAAACATTTTTTTTCTATTTCTCATGTTTTATAATCAAAAAAGGCGTTCAATACAAGATCAACTGGACTTTATTTGTTGCAGAAAACGTTTCACCCTTTATCCAAAAGGCTTTTTCAATCCAGAATGGCAGCTGTAAGACTGAGAAGAAGTTTTATACTAATAAAACGCATAAAACTTCAGTCTCACAGCTGCCATTCTGAACGTTTTCTGCAACAAATAAAGTCCAGTTGATCTTGTATTGAACGCCTTTTTTGATTTTATCATGTCCTGGACGACTGAGAATTTTCACCAGCTTATGTTTTATAGGCATTTTGTTGTGTATATACTTTTTATATTTTTATATATTTGTTTAATCACATTGTGTTTATTTACTCATGGCCACCACAATTTTTGAGTAGATGTGTTTTTTCAGTAATACAGTAAAATAGTGTCTGGAAATGTTTTTTTATTTCTTCTTTATTTCTTTCCAAAGAAAATCAAGGTTTTCATGCATGCACATGACATGTGCACAGAAATTAACAAGCACAAATTCACAGCTTTTTCATTTTGTGGCTTAAAAATAAATCATTAAATAATAAACAATAAACTTTATTTGTATAGCACCTTCGTCATCTGTATACCCATAATGCATTGCAGGGCACTTCAGTTTTCCAGAAAACAGTTAAAAATAAGTTTATCGATGCATTTTTAATGAAAAATCTACAATAAACAAACAAAAAAAGGACAAAGAAGCAGTCGAAAAGCATTCCACACATTAAACAACTTTTAAAATTTTGGACCCTGAGTGAAAGTTGTATTTTAATAGATGACACCCGGAGCGAATCGCTGTTAAAAAGTAGGGCAAGGTGAGGTGTATATTAGTTTATACGCCTGTAGTTGGCAGTGTGGTGCAGATATTGCAAAACGTTGCTGGCTACAAATTGTTGAATATAAATAGCGGATTAGATTAGCTTCCCCTAATTTTGATAAGGCCTTTGTGCATTTGAAATTGTGGACCTAAAAAAATTAATAAGCGTTTTAGAAATTGTGGAACTAATTTTTTAATTAGCGGTGCCCAGCTTTGATGAGGGCAAAAAAGCTTCATATATTGACTTTTACCTCTGCTTGACTTTCTTCTCCAGGACTTTCAACCCTGCTGATTATACCTCAGAGGCTGGAACTGGGACCACGCACGCAGAGGTTTGTGACACCATGAACAGCAACAGATAGAACAGGTGAGCTCTGGAGAGGACACACTCCCTGATACTGGATGAAGTTGTGGGGGAACAGATTGCATGACACTGTGTGCACCCTCATGTTATGTTTAACTTGTCTTCTAGTTTCCTGGAGGAATACGTCGGAGGACTCGGGCAGCAGAGCAGAGGAGTGAGGATGTCAGTGTGAGTCAATCTAGTACAACACTTTATTTATTCAGCTACATGTTTACATTCTTGGTCTAATTATTTTGACCTCGTGTGTTTTTATGCAGCTCTCAGAAACTAAAGTCTTCACTCCCAGACTGCTACTCCTGTTGGCACCCAAGGAAGCAACACCTCCATTGGTCGACTGCCAGGTTTGGGAGCACCTGTACCTCCACCGGGGACATGAAGGCTTCTGAATTTAACACCACCTGCAGCCTTCTCTTGTGCTGAGCCAGCTGGTTCAGAGACACTCCGACCCCTCCTTGCCTTAAAAAAATTATCCAATTGAATGGATAATATACGTATCTGTAATTTTCATTTAAGGCATTTGATTGTTAAACATTGTTTAACTTTACCCTATTTTTGACACTCTCTATCAAATAAACAAGGTTTTGGAACTCTCAAAAAAGTTTATTTTTATTTTACATAGGTACAATTGTTTAACATTCTCACATAACAAAATTAATTTAAAAGATATCTACATACCAAAATACAGTGGTCAATAAAATGTTTAGGTACTGCACTTACCTCCAAACAAAACAGTACAACATATTTCCATCAAGAATATCTACTTACAAATGTAAGACAATGTCAATATAAGTAAATGACAGCATTTTGTTTTTCTTCAAGACTGTGCCATCAGCTTTTCTGTCAAACTTCATATCTCCATTTCCTGACCAAAGGTGTTTTGACACCGTAGTTCTGTACAGTCCAGGATAACTTGTGTGTCACTGTAGCGACCATCAAAATCTCGTGCAGCAGCTCGGGGGAGGCTGCTGGTTATGGTGGGAGTTGGTGAAGACCAGACTCTGTGTGGAAGTGGAGGAAGGTGGTTCTCTTCCTCTAACACCAGGGGCCTCATGTATCAAAAACCTGCGTGGATTTCCTACTGAAAAGTGACGTACGGTGAAATCCAGAAAAGTGTCTACGCACAAAAAGATCCAGATTTATCAAACTGTGCGTACACCTGAATCCACGCACATTCCTTTTGTACATCACAATTGACGTGGAACTGAGCGCACGTGAGACACCTCCCCTGACACGCCTACATTTACATATGTTAAACAGATGCAAATTACTTCCTGCATGTGTGAAGGACATGTTTGTTTGATCCCTGCGCGATCAGAAATCATTTCTAGATTCGGGAAAATAATGAATTCAATATAATATGAGTGAGGACAAACATCCTAAGTAAGAATAGTAATAAAATGTGTTCATCATGCAAAGAACGAGTGATTGTCGGTATTTGTGTGCGCGCGCACCCTGCTGTGGTGCGCGAACCGGCTCATTCATTCATTCTGTGTGGAAATATTAACTTTGCGCACGAGTTTATTACCATTATTACTGTAAACACAGAGGAACTTACTTGGATGTTTGCTAGAACATAGATCTTTGTTTATGTAGATGATGTGAAGAAACGAGTCTGTGCGTCTTGGTGGAGACTTTTCATGACATGATGTTGGAGTCTCCAGACGCAGCGCGCGCCCCGCAGCCCTGTGCGCAGTCTGTCTGTGAAGCTTTTGCTCTCCTACAAGTTATATAAGGTGTACTTTCACGTGTCATTTTGGAGAAATCTACAATAAACGCAGATAATGAAACACCTCCAGCTGCCGTGTCGACACCGGTGAGGGTGCGCGCGCGCTCCAAGCGCGACCACTCAGCCTTTGGAAACATATGGATGAGACCATTCCATTGGACATGATCCGGCTTTGTGTGGACTGGACTGCACAGTCCCGATCGACCTGCAGCTCCCTCTGTGGAACAGTTTGACCGCTGCTTCTGTATGCACGCGTGATGCACGGCTCCCCAGAGCGCAGCATGCAGTGCCAAACTGGAAAATTATTATTTCTGAAAACGGCTGATAAGCCATATCCTAGATCGGAAAACTATATCTGTTTCTAAATAAATGCTCTGCGTGTTACACTATTTATTATAACCTCCAGTAAGGCTGAATGAATCCGTTCCTGTTAAATTTATTTTTGGCACAACGTTGCGCGTCCTTTATTTCACTGCGTCATGTGGATGTAATACTTGTTAATCGTGTGTTTGGAGGGAATATTAATCATTTACACATCTTGAACTGTTAATAATAATAATAATAATAATAATAATAATAATAATAATAATGAATTCAATTTATAACGCACTTTTCATTAATGGAAATCTCAAAGTGCTACAAGGTGCAACATATTTGAATGTCAATAAGACAAATAATAAAACAATTAAAATCAACAACAGTATCAACTCAGATCAAAAGTAGAATCATGAGGAGGAAGAGTATGCTCGGTTGAAAAGAAAGGTCTTCAAGCCGCTCTTAAAGTCAACCACAGACTGTGGGGCTTCAGTTTCTCTGAAACACCTGTAAGTGTCGCCAAAGGAACAAGAACCACAGAAACGTGCGTACGCCTGCTCGGGAGCTTGCGTGGATATGTACCTGGATGCGCATATATTCACGTTCAGTTCAGTTTTGATACATACGGGCTTTTGCGTGGGAAGTGACGTGCGCAATGTTTTTGTGCGCACGCATGGTTGATACATGAGGCCCGGCTTCTGCAGCAAAGAGGCGAGGTATATGAATGTTGTGCAGCACAGAGCGTGAAGAACCTAGATTAGTGTGTACAGTATTTACATGTCGGTATACTTTCACTTTATCATCATCATCAGCTTTATTTATAAAGCGCTTTAACACAGCCACAGCTGAAACAAAGTGCTGAACATCAGTTACAAACTAGATAAAAGAAAGCATAAAAACAGAGCTACAAAACCAACACACAGTGAACTAAAAACTCAATTTAAAATACAATAAAATGACAAGTTAAACAGGTAGAATCAATAAAAAATGAAGTAAAATCAATAAAAAAATGAAGTAAAATCAAGTCTCTCGAGAAAACATTACCTTTGCCCAGGTGTGATATGGTTCTCAGCAGCAGGTGCACATGAGGGAGTGAAGACTTTAGTTTCTGAGAGCTGCATAAAAACACGAGGTCAAAATAATTAGACCAAGAATGTAAACATGTAGCTGAATAAATAAAGTGTTGTACACTGACATCCTCACTTCTCTGCTCTGCTGCCCGAGTCCTCCGACGTATTCCTCCAGGAAACTAGAAGACAAGTTAAACATAACATGAGGGTGCACACAGTGTCATGCAATCTGTTCCCCCACAACTTCATCCAGTATCAGGGAGTGTGTCCTCTCCAGAGCTCACCTGTTCTATCTGTGCTGTTCATGGTGTCACAAACCTCTGCGTGCGTGGTCCCAGTTCCAGCCTCTGAGGTATAATCAGCAGGGTTGAAAGTCCTGGAGAAGAAAGTCAAGCAGAGGTAAAAGTCAATATATGAAGCTTTTTTGCCCTCATACATATCTTTCTTTGAAATTTTATGTTAAAGATCCACAAAGTGGCTCACATTTGTAAAGTGGAATGAAAATTATACAAGGTTTGTATTTTTTTTAATAAACTGAAAACTGTTTTGAGCACAAATGTTCACCCCCCTTAAATCAGAGAGTAACTTCTAGCCTTCAGTAGAAGAAGGGCTGTGAGTGTATTCTTTAGATTAAAGTAAAACTAATATACATGAATTAACAAATTAACACTGGGTTAAAAGTAACACATAACAACCATAAAAGAAGAACAATGCATGCAGCAAATAACCCACTGGAGACTAGCAAGGCCAAACAACTGTTTACATATTCGTAAAGTGTAGCCAATTCCATCCTATTTTTATTTAATAATTAATTACCATCTTAGCTAACTCCACATTAATAATAGGAACGTGGGGTTACTGAACCAACAATCTTATAACTGTCATCTGAACCATCCTAGCTTCACCCTACACAAACTGAGGTTTTTAAGCTTTGTTCATGGACCTGACACAGAGCCCTGACAACGACTTCACCTGTGTCCTGATTTTTGCATGAAACTGAGAAGAGCAGCATGTTAGTAGAAGGATCACAAAATATGAGCCGTTTTGTTTAAGTGTGGAAAATCTGTTTGTATACAAAAAAAGATTGCGTTGCTAATAGGCTAACGTTAGCCGCTAACAGGTAGCAACAACACAACGATCAAACTAACGTTACTTACCCTCGTAGTTGTGCAGGAAACTTAAGATATGCAATTTAAATCCCTTGTTACGTTTGCTTGTCGGAGCAGGGGACCAGGCATCAACGATACGATGAACATCGCTGATACTTATCTTGGGCAGCTCATGTAAACACATAGAAGACGCCATCAACGGGGATTAGACCGGAAGCTGGAAAACACCTTTCCAGTCAATGCGGAAGTGATTCACGACGCTGGTGCACAGAGCCTATTCTGCGACCAGAACTCCTGATCAGAGACATATGGGTCCAGAAGTGGAACGCTCAACTCCACAAGGTTCACAGGTGACTTCCAGGGGAAGGGTAATCAGAATCCCTCTGAGGTACCGAGACACTTAATGACTGAAAAAAAAATAAAGTGAAGTCGACCTGTGTAGTTTGTATGTGTAGTTTTTATATATATAAGGGTGAAATATAGAGTTCTGAAGTGTGGGTAAATTGTAACTGGAAAAATGTGTAGTTTGTATGTGTAGTTTATATATATATATATATATATAAG
>JBBPBX010070201.1:7161-18656 GCA_038048925.1 Garcialebias charrua
ATGAGCTTGCAGTAGAATTCTATAAATACACATACCCATATCTACAAATATATATATACAGTAGTATACATACATATACTTTTATATTCATTTATATATATACCCATCTACATATCTACAAATATATATATATACAGTAGTATACATACATATACTTTTATATTCATTTATATATATATATGTGAGAGGCAGTCTCAGAAAGATTAATCCTCATAAAGCAACCGGACCAGACAACATCCCAGGGAAAGTTCTGAAGGAATGTGCGGACCAGCTCTGTGAGGTGCTGGCTGACATCTTCACCACCTCACTTGCACTGGAGTCAGTTCCCACCTGCCTGAAGACCGCGACCATCATCCCAGTCCCAAAGAGCTCCACAGTGACTGGTCTGAATGACTATAGACCGGTGGCCCTCACCCCGATAGTCGCTAAATGTTTTGAGAAGATACAAGATACAAGATACAAGAAGGTTTATTAACATTGCATCAATTTTCACCAATACAACGTAAATATGTAGTTACAGTCATCCAGGAGAGAGAATGAGTGCAAAAAGCTGCAGCTTAACAAAACACATGACACGTTTACCAACACATGACATGTTTATCAACACATGATATGTTTATCAACACATGATATGCTTATAGCGCGGCCGCTCTCATCTGTCCCCAGATGAAGGTCAAAAGCAGGAAAACAGGCAAAGACACGGGGTTTTACAGCATTGATATTAAAAAAGATGAATCACATTTTGTCTTCAAGACACCGCGTGATCCAGTAAAAACCATATCAAAAAGCACATTTAGTTACAATAACAAATTGAGAGACGGCAGGCAAGGAGATAGAGTCTGTGAGTAATTTCAGACAAACACAAAGTTCAGCAGATGTGCAGCTGGGCGTTATCTGAGGCTGCACAGAAATCTCTGGGGGGGGGGGGGGGCAGCAGGTCTCTTCAGCTCCACACTCCCAGGAGAATGGCTTCCGACAGCCTTCTTTTCAAGGACATGTACAGAAGCCAGATAATATTCTTGTTTGTTATCCAATAGACCACAGTGTTCTTTTCCACTGCCGCCATCAAGTCTGTGGTGCTGTTTCATGGCCGAAAAAAATCCAAGTAATATGTGGTTCCGCTCCGCTCCGCTCTATGAACTCCCATCTGTCCCTTGATTGATCCGGGGTGGCTGTAAACAAGTCCCAAAACGCACAGCAGGTCCGCGGTGATCCACCACCGCTCCAAGCGAGCGATTGAGCTCATACAACAGCTGGGATGAGGAGCTCACGGCCCGGTTCAGAGAATTTTGCTGATCAGGTAGTGCCGACAGCGCGCTGATAGCTGCCGAAGCCTCCCTCAGTTTCCAGTAACAAACAACTCCGCTTACGCCAAAAAACAGAGCAGTTGCTACCAATATTCCAATAATCCACAAATCCTCCACGTCTTCGACACTTAAGACGGTCAGACACATGGGCTGCCACTGACCCCACGAGTCCAGCACGTATCCAGCCGCGTGTGTGTCGGAGGGACAGACAGCTTCTCCTGGCACGGTCCGCTTCGTGGAAAAAATCTTATCCATTGAAGAAACAGCCCAATTTATTAATTCCATATTGGTTCGAGTGAGCGCTGAAGGGTCGCAGACGAGACGAAAAGCAAGCAGGGAGTAGGAAAAACTTAGGGGAGGGAAGAGCAGAAAGATATGCGACTTGCCTTGCCGAGTGCCGGAAGAAGAAAAAAAAAGGCGTCTGACATTAAAAAAGGAGTGCCTGCCTTTAATGAATCCAGTCTGGTCTTTTGATATGATGAAAGGAAGGATCTTTTCCAACCTTTGAGCAAGAACTTTGGCTAAAATTTTGGCGTCTGTATTTAAAAGGGAGATTGGTCGATAAGAGGAACAGTGAGTTGGGTCTTTTCCTTTCTTTGCAATGAGGGTAATGCAGGCCTCTAAAAAAGATTTCGGAAGGGATCCTTGGTCAAATGACTCTAAGAGAACCGAGTGTAGGAGTGGGGAAAGTAATGAAGAAAATTTCTTAAAAAATTCAGCAGGGAAGCCGTCAGGACCCGGACATTTGCCAGACTGCATTACCGATACAGCTGACACAATTTCTGTCAGGGATATTGGGATCTCCAGTGCATCTTTCAGGTTGGGTGTGAGTTTTGGCATGTTGGTCTTTTCGAAAAACTGAGAAGATAAATTCTTGTTGGTTTGGGACTCTGAAGTACAAGCCCAAAACCAGAAAAGTTGGCACGTTGTGCAAATCGCAAATAAAAACAGAATACAATGACTTGCAAATCTTTTTCAACCCATATTCAACTGAATAGAATGCAAAGACAATATATTTAATGTTCGAACGGAGAAACTTTATTTTGTTTTGCAAATAACCATTAACTTAGAATTCAATGGCAGCAACACATTGCAAAAAAGTTGGCACAGGGACATATTTACCACTGTGTTACATCGCCTTTCCTTTTAACAACACTCAGTAAACGTTTGGGAACTGAGGAGACCAATTTTTGAAGCTTTTCAGGTGGAATTCTTCCCCATTCTTGCTTGATGTACAGCTTAAGTTGTTCAACAGTCCGGGGTCTCCGTTGTCGTATTTTACGTTTCATAATGCGCCACACATTTTCAATGGGGGACAGGTCTGGACTGCAGGCAGGCCAGGGGAGGACCCGCACTCTTTTGCTACGAAGCCACGCTGTTGTAACACGTGCAGAATGTGGCTTGGCATTGTCTTGCTGAAATAAGCTGGGGCGTCCATGAAAAAGACGTCGCTTGGATGGCAGCATATGTTGCTCCAAAACCTGTATGTACCTTTCAGCATTAATGGTGCCTTCACAGATGTGTAAGTTACCCATGCCTTGGGCACTAATGCACCCCCATACCATCACAGATGCTGGCTTTTGAACTTTGCGCCTATAACAGTCCTGATGGTTCTTTTCCTCTTTGGTCCGTAAGACACGACGTCCACAGTTTCCAAAGACAATTTGAAATGTGGACTCATCAGACCACAGAACACTTTTCCACTTTGCATCAGTCCATCTCAGATGAGCTCGGGCCCAGCAAAGCCGGCGGCGTTTCTGGATCTTGTTGATGAATGGCTTTTGCTTTGCATAGTAGAGCTTTAACTTGCACTTACAGATGTAGCGACGAACTGTAGTTACTGACAGTGGTTTTCTGAAGTATTCCTGAGCCCATGTGGTGATATCTTTTACACACTGATGTCGGTTTTTGATGCAGTACCGCCTGAGGGATCGAAGGTCACGGGCATTCAATGTTGGTTTTCGGCCTTGCCCCTTACGTGTAGTGATTTCTCCAGATTCTCTGAACCTTTTGATGATATTACGGACCGTAGATGGTGAAATTCCTAAATTCCTTGCAATAGCTCGTTGAGAAAAGTTGTTCTTGAACTGTTCGACAATTTGCCCACGCATTTGTTCACAGAGTGGTGACCCTCGCCCCATCCTTCTATGTGGATGACTGAGCATGTCAAGGAAGCTGCTTTTATACCCAATCATGGCACCCACCTGTTCCCAATTTGCATGTTCACCTGTGGGATATTCCAAATAAGTGTTTGATGAGCATTCCTCAAATTTCTCTGTCTTCTTTGTCACTTGTGCCAGCTTTTTTGAAACATGTTGCAGGCATCAAATTCCAAATGAGCTAATAATTGCAAAAAATAACAAAGTTTACCAGTTCGAACGTTAAGTATGTGGTCTTTGCAGTGTGTTCAATTGAATATAGGTTGAAAAAGATTTGCAAGTCATTGTATTCTGTTTTTATTTGCGATTTCCACAACGTGCCAACTTTTCTGGTTTTGGGCTTGTATATAAATGGGAATAAAAGTCCTTAAATGCTCTGTTAATTTGTAAATGATCTAGAGTTGTGGTGCCGTTCTCTAATTGGATCTTAGGGATGATTTGTTTAGCCATGGCACCCTTCAACTGATTTGCCAGTAGTTTTCCTGACTTTTCTCCATGTATGTAAAATGATGATTTACTTTTCAAAAGTGATTGTTCTATTGAGTATGTAGACAATAAATCAAACTTAGTTTTGAGTTCTACTTTTTTTTTGTACAGATTAGGGCATTTGTTTTGAGCATATTGTTGATCAATTTCTTTTATCTGCTGGGCTAAATCAGTTCTTTCTTTTTGAGATTTTTGCCTCAGCCGGGCGGTATATGAAATGATTTGTCCCCTAAGATAGGCCTTAAGGGTATCCCAAACTGTTGACAGTGGGATCCCAGGAGTTCTGTTTATGGATAGAAAGAAGGTTATTTCTTTTTCTATAAATGTAACAAAATCATTGTTTAACAGTAACGTTGAATTGAATCTCCACTGTCTACTCCTTATAGGAATGTCAGGGAGGGACAAAGACAGAGTGACAGGTGCATGGTCTGAGATGACAATACTGTGGTAGTCACAGCCACGGACAGAGGGAAGAAGTTTGTTGTCCATGAAAAAGTAATCGATCCTCGAGTATGAATGATGAACATGAGAAAAAAAAGAATATTCTCTCTCAGCTGGGTGTAAAAAACGCCATACATCGCACAGGCCATACTTAGATAGAAAGGCACGAATAGTGTGGGACGACCTGCTGGCTGTGGCAGGGTTTGTAGAGGATCTGTCCAAAACTGGGTCCAACCAGCAATTCAAGTCACCACTGAGTATCAATGAGTATGTGTTTAGGTCCGGGAGCAGTGAGAATAATTTCTCAAAGAAACCAACATCATCCGTATTTGGGGCATAAACGTTAACTAGCACTACTGGTGTGTTGTACAATTTACCGGAAACAATCACAAAACGACCATATTTATCTGAGTTAACTTGAAAAGGTTCAAATGAAATGTCTTGACTGATGAGGATCGAGACGCCCCGAGCCTTTGCTCGAAATGAGGAATGGAAACTCTGCCCGTGCCATGTTTGCAGTAATCGTTTGCTATCGTCACTTCTAATGTGAGTCTCCTGCAGGAAAGCAATGCCTGTATTTAACTGTTTTAAATGAGAGAGCACCTTCCTTCTCTTGACGGGGTGGTTCAAACCTTTGACGTTCCAGCTTGACAACACCAACTGACCACTCATATTACTAATAATTTGTATAAGAAAGGTAGGTAATACAGTCTAATGTGTTGATGGCTGTGCAGTTCTTGGCAAAGTGAAAGAAAATATAAATTAATGGCAGTGATGGACCCCCCACCCCCTCCCTTTCCCACCCTGGACAGCTGCAACAGACAGAAGCAGCAAGCTCCATAGAAATTAAAAATAAGTCTCCTGTCTAACTTTTAAACTAGTGCTCCAGTATCATCAGAGGAAAAAAAAAATGTATAAGCACCTCATGCAAGGCCAAAAATGTACACATAGATGTGTGATCACGCATACACATATAAACAAGGTTAAATTAATCCTAATCCTAAATTAAATCTTCAATCAGTCCAAGACCAATTCAAGTTCTATTTCGTGTAGCTCCGCCCTTTAACCACGCCTATTGGGTGTGTCCCTGCGCTTCGCGCCAACATTGAAGACCTTTTAGTCCACGCCCACCTGCTGTGGGCCCCACCTATGTCCACTATAAATTCAAGGTGGACTATAGTTCTGCTCCCGATTTTTCTTCAAACCAACGACGAAGAAAGATGTCTACACCTTCATTTAAATACTGCCCAGCATGCCACGGCAAGGGCTTCATCCTGTCCTCCGACCTGCACAAGATGTGCGAGATGTGCAATGGACCGGTGCACGCGCAGCAGGCGATGGAGCCCCATTGCTCCTGCCTTGCGTGCCTCCGTCTGCCGGCGGAGGAAAGGCAGCGCCGAGTGGACCTCTTCACCCTCGGAGTCCAGGAGCAGCACCAGCCGGTGGAGGAAGCAGGTTGGCTAAATGACCTAGCCGAAATAGCCTGCGGCTCAGAGACAGCTAGTGGCGGCGGTCCTCCCTCCGTTGGAGGCTCGGAGCCAGCCTCGCCTTTTCTCCATCCTCAGGAGAGTACTAGCTGCCGTGTCCCGCCCTGTCCTCAGGGAAGCGCGGGACCGGCCCTGTCTCCAATGGGAGCCGAACCATCCGGCGCGCACGTCCCGGACCACGTGCCAGTTGGTCCGGAACCGTCGCCCTCCCATCCTTCATCATCAGCATCCTCACCAGCACCAGTGGACTCTCCTCCCCCCCCGTCTGAGACCCCGGGGGCGCAGGGCAGCCACTCCTCCCTCCTCAGCGTCCTCCCAGAGATCATCAGGTGGGCCGCGGATGTGTGTGGCATGTCGGTGCCTGAAAGCACCACGGCAGCGACGTCCTCGCTCCTGGCGGGAAAGTTCGCACCGAAGCATGGCGGCGCAGCAGAGCCAGTCTGGCCGGACCTTCCGGACGTGATTTCCCTCCTGCAGGGTGCTTTTAAAGACCCCCTCAGGCTGAGGGCACCGGTGGCTTCATCTGCGTCCATCACCAGAGTGCGCGGGCTCACAGCTCAGGACTTTCCCGCGGTGCCGCCGCTCGAACCGAGCCTCTCGGCGGTATTTGGGATCCGTGCGTCCAAGCACGTTGGGAAACGGATATTCCCACCAGCACCTGGCGACCTGCTTGCTGCAAAAACTCAGGACCGCATTCACCAGTGTGCAGCCCAGATCGGCGCGGCCTCGAACAACATTGCGCTTTTAGCGCTCAGCATCGGACGGACTTCACCTGACGCCACGGTCGGAGACGCGGTGGACGTCATTACCAACTTATGCGCCGTTCAGGCAATGTGCGTCTCCCGCATCTCTGCATGGGCGACACTCCTCCAGCGGAAGCTGTGGCTAGGACTCTCATCCTCCATCCCAGATGAGCTCAAGAAAGATCTGCTGGGGGGGCCAATATCGAGCGAGGGGCTCTTCGGCGAGCACTACCGCTCGGTCTTTGAGCAGCTGCGCTCCTCTTCAGAGGCGTTGGAGCAGGTGAGAAAGCACACTGCGGCGCCCAGACCAGGACCCCGCTCTGCGCCCGGCCCCATCCGCGTGCATGAACAGGGCAGAGGCTTCCGCCAGCAACAGCGTCGCTTTGCACCCACCTCGACCTTCTCGGCGCCGCCACCTCCAGCTCCACCGAGAAGTCACCCTGCTCAGTCCTTCCAGAGGCCTGGGGCGCCTCGGGCCAGGGGCCGTCATCAGCCATGGACTGGCCACCAGGACTTTAAGAGAAACCATTATAAAAAATGATGGGGCGCAGGAGGTGTGTGCACTGATGGTTTTTTGGGTTTAAATAAAGAATCTGTTGTGAAAAGCAGTGTTTTTCATTTAGACTCGTTACATCCTTGTTCAAAGTATGTGAGCACATCTCCACAAAAGTTTTTTGTGCCTGGTACTAAACTACCCAGCGATCCTGCACAAGACGTGAGTATCTGTAAACTTCAAACAACAGGCCGGCTGACAGGTGCAGGCACAGACCTCTCTGTGACCTCCCCAGCCCCGCCTCCCCACTCGAGTGTGGGGGCCAGCTCCTCCAGGTGTCAGCGATCAAAGAGCAGCGCATCACACACGAGAGTCAGAGACACCGCCGTTCTCTTAAACCGTGTTAAAAACCATGAGCCTGGCGTTGGATCATTTGATCAGACCAGGACTTTTAAGTTTACTCCTCTCAGTCATCCCGAGGTGAGCGCAGACAGCAAATCGTTCAAAAGAAGACGTTTGTCTCGTCTGCCGGGTTCAAACGAAGAGCCGAGCAGCAGCTGTGACGCGGCGCTCGGTGAACGCCCCTTTCTCAGAGGGCCTCCCATGGACCGACGCGGACTCTGTCCGCTTGGTGGCGGTCGAGGCCAGATTATCTCTTCTCATGAATCAGGACAGACAAGCAGCTCCGCTGTCAGACCACAGTGCAGAGTGGCTCCAGCTTTGCTCGCTAAACAAATGGCTAAAACGAGTAATCTGCCAGGGCTATTCCCTGCAGTTTGCGGGAGCACCACCCAAATTCAACGGGGTGCTACAAACAAAGCTAACCTCCACAGAGCAGGGGTTAGCGCTTCAGTCGGAACTTCAGGAACTATTGACAAAACACGTCATTTCCGGAGTTCCTCCCAACGAAGAGAGGACGGGGTTTTATTCAAAATATTTCCTCGTCCCCAAGAAGTCAGGAGGTTTGAGACCGATTTTAGATTTATCGATTCTCAACAGACACATCATGACTCGATCCTTCCACATGTTGACAACAAAACGTGTCCTCGAATTCGTGTCGAGGGGGGACTGGTTAGTGAGCATCGACCTCCGCGACGCCTACTTCCACGTTCCCATAGTAACCAAACACCGGAAGTTCCTCAGATTTGCGTTCCAAGGGGTCAGTTACGAGTTCAACCGTCTCCCCTTCGGGTATGCGTTGGCCCCCCGCACTTTCACGAAAATTATCGAAGCGGCGTTACAGCCGCTTCGTTCGAGGGGCGTCAGAATTTTATTCTATCTCGACGATCTACTGCTTCTGTCTGGCTCGAGACAGGAAGCGGAAGCCCAGACAGTCGATCTGGTGAATCATCTATCCCGCCTGGGCTTCGCGGTAAACTGGAAGAAAAGTTCTGTGATTCCAGCTCAGAAAATAACCTTCTTGGGAGTTGTTTTCTGCTCAGAGACCATGACAGCAGTCTTATCGGACCAGAGGAAGGACTCGCTGACGTCACTCCTCCGGTATGTCCAGCGTCACAGATCTGTACCAGCGTTATCAATAATGCGTTTATTGGGAATGATGGCGTCTGCCCACGCGGTTGTAAAACAGGGTTTGTTAAACATGCGTCGGCTACAGATATGGTTTGCACGACAGAGGATCGACCCGGTACGTCACAAACATCGCCGAGTCACGGTTCCGCGATCAGTAGAAGCGGACCTAGTGTACTGGGGGAATCCCAGGATCTTAGCAGAAGGGGTTCCCCTGGGGAAAGTGACGTCTTTTCAAATGATATTTACGGATGCGTCTCTCTCCGGCTGGGGAGGGACTTACCTGTCACAGTCGGTGAAAGGGGCGTGGCCGCCAGGCACGTCCCTTCACATAAACGTCTTGGAACTTTTAACGGTGCACAAGGTTCTCAAACACTTTGCCCACGAGGTCAAGGGTCAGGATGTGCTTGTTCACACAGACAACAGGGCGGCAGCTGCTTACATCAACCGACAGGGCGGAGTAAGATCAGCTCAGCTCCTGAACACAGCCAGGGAGCTGCTCTGTTGGGCCCACACACACCTGAAATCACTGAGGGCAATTTACATTCCAGGTGTGCTGAACACAGGGGCAGACATTATGTCCCGCGGCGGGCCGTTGGACAGAGATTGGACTCTCCACCCGGACCTAGCCTCCCAAATTTGGAGCAGGTTCGGGAGAGCAGAGGTGGACTTAATGGCCACCAGGGAAAACGCTCAGTGTCCCCTGTTCTACTCGTTAAGTCCTCGGGACAATCCCCCGTTGGGGGTGAATGCGTTTGCCCACAAACCGTGGCCTCAAACACTAATTTATGCTTTTCCTCCAGTTCCTCTACTATCAGCGCTGCTGGAGAGAGTGAAGGAGGAGAAGTTATCAATGATCCTGATTGCACCAGAGCGCCTGAACGCACCATGGTTCCCGGCGCTTCAGCAGCTGGCAGTCAGGTCATGGAGACTCCCCTGGAGAGACGACGCTCTCCTACAAGCGGGGGGAGCAATAAAGAGTTTTCCAGTAATAGGTCAACATCTTCTGGTTTGGTCGCTGAACGTGAGCGTTTAGAAAACCTTGGGTTTTCTAAAGACGTTATATGCACCATTCAGGGAGCAAGAGCAGTGTCCACTACGACTGTTTACGCGTCCAAATGGGCTGCTTTTCAGCGGTGGTGCCTGGAGAATCAATTGGATCCATCCTCATGTCCTCTGAGCTCCATTCTGTCATATTTACAGCTACTGCTGGACAGGAATTTGGCCTTCAGCACAGTTAAGCTCTATGCTGCGGCAATATCTTCCTGCCACGAGGGGATTAATGATAAAACTGTGTTTAGTCATCTCATAGTGAAGCGTTTCCTGAAAGGTGCCAGACGGTTAAGACCAGTCTCACGTACCTTGGCTCCACAATGGGATTTGGTTACTGTACTGAATTCATTAACTGAAGATCCATTCGAGCCATTGGATCAGATCCCGTTAAAGTTTTTATCCTTTAAAACGGCTCTGTTGTTAGCCCTAACATCAGCTAAGAGAGTAAGTGACTTGACAGGCCTGTCTGTTTCTCCCTCCTTTTTCAAAATTCAAGGAGATGGGAGCTCAGCTGAGCTTAGGCCGAACCCTGCTTTTATCCCTAAAAGCATCACGAGTTCATTTAAATCCAGAATCATTACTCTGGACGGCTTTTGTCTTCCCCCTCACACCCGTGCAGAGGATGAACGTCTTCATTTGCTTTGCCCAGTACGAGCACTAAGGTGTTATGTGGCTCGCACTGCCGCATTACGAAAGTCTGATAAGCTTTTTGTTCATTTTAGAGGTCAGTCTCTAGGTCAACCTCTGACTTCTCAGCGGCTGTCACACTGGTTGTGTGAAGCTATTGCTCAGGCCTACAGCTCTGCGGGTCTCGAGCCTCCTGAGGGAATTAAAGCTCATTCTACTAGAGGAATCGCAGCTTCCACTGCCCTGTAACAGGATATAACGTCAGCTAAGAAATATATTTTTTCTCAGCAAAGAAATAATAGTTTTTTACCTTGTTTTCATGAAAATTCCTTTGTGGCGGCAGCCATTTTAACTGACGACGTCAGTCGACGTCGTTCAAAACTCCGCCTTCTGTTCTCTGATTGGTCCGGTAATCCGCCTTCTGTTCTCTGATTGGTCCGGTCAAAAATCTACCGGAGAAATCCTTGTCTATGAGAGAAGTCCCAGACCCTAGTACAAAGCGAAGTGAAGGACAAGGGTCTGGTTTTAACCAGGCTACCAGTTTTGTAGTTTCCTCTTTGTTTTTGTGCTTTCTGCGCATTCATATATTCCAGAAACAGCTGAGTGATGACGTCAGCACATCCCTTGTAGTTACAAAATGGAGGCTGACACCATTGGATTTGGTTTATTTTTTATTTATAAAAATAGATTTTGGGACATTTTAAATCAATTCTGAATCATTGTAAATGAGAATCACACATGTAAAACTTTTTTTGGTGCACCCCTCCATTAAATGTTTAGTGTTTTAGTGTTAGTGGAAATTTTCATACTTTTATACTACTATGCAAAAACTCACTACTCACTTTGCTATTTTATGCTTGTGTTTATCGAATGTTTTGGTGTTTGGTGTTTGAATATTTACTGTTGCACCGAGGGACTGAGAGAAACGCAATTTCAATCCTGTGTATGTCCTGTACATATTGCAGTTTTGACAATAAAGTTGACTTTGACTTTGATTAGCTTTTTTATTTCAGTCTGATGAAAGACTTGAAAACATGTGCTGCACTGCAATGTACATATGTACATTGCACATATATGTACATATATGTCATTGGGCCACTCTTGGCAGCAACAACTGCTAATAATAACTGTTAATAATACAGACCATCATTTATGAAGTGCATATTGTGGTA
>JBBPBX010070202.1:8342-18656 GCA_038048925.1 Garcialebias charrua
ATGTGGCAGGATGACCTGCAGTCATTAAAAGCACCACAGGTGCTGCGACGTGATTGGTGTGTCTGGGGCTGGCTTCCGGTATAAAACGGGCCAAGTCCTCAGGGTTAGACACACGTCATCCGCCTTCCGGCGGCAGTAGCTGGCTGTGTCACGCGCTGGCGTAATCAGGTGTTTTTAGTCGCTATGGATTGGTTTAGCGACCACCGTTGCAAGCTTTCTGCTTCCCTCTCTTGTTAGAGGAGGAGCTTGGTGGTGAGTAAGCGCCAGTGTATCTTTCTATTTTATACTTTTGTAGATTTTAATTCCAAATATTTATTGTTTTAGTCCCTGCTGTTTGTCCTTGGGTTCCTTTTTGTCGGCTATTTGTCCTGATTGTTCGTCTACGGCTGTCCCGACTGGTGTTCTGCCTCCACCTGGGTTGCCCATCATCTGCTGACTGGTCCTGGATTAGTGTCCGCTGCCTGGACGGCGTGGGGCGGGCCGCGTCACGCGTCCTGCGGGCTGAGTTGGGCCTAACGTCCAGCTCAACTAAACAGGCGTCGGCTGCCGAGTGGCGTCTCTTCCGGACGACAGACCCTACCAGGGTGGACTCTGAACTGTTACCAAATCCCTCCAGGAGGTGACAGTACCGGTACTCCTGGTTTGGTGTAGGTGTGTGTGTGTGTGTGTGTGTGTGTGTGTGTGTGTGTGTGTGTATGTGTGTGTGTGTGTGTGTGTGTGTGTGTGTGTCTGTGTGTTGAAGTAACATTGTCCTCCATGTATTTCAGTGGTCCCTGCCTCTGTTGAGAGCTGATTAAAAGAAGTTCCTCAAGACTGAAGGCCTGATGTGGACAAGCAGGACCCAGAGCCTCTTATCATAAAGTGGAAGAAAAGACCCATAGACCAGTCTGGTGGGAAACCAACTCAATATGGAGGAGACTGATATCAGGTTTTTGGTCACTACAGTTTCTTTAAAGAGTGAGGAGGATAAAAAAAACATAACAGTCAGAAACCCAGATTTAAAGACTCACAAAAGCAGTTCCAGCTCTTCACAGACTGACGTTAATGAGGACGATGAAGAGGCTGGTGAAATGACCAATCCTGACTCTCTGCTAAAGAACTCATCAGACTCTGAATCAGAACGTGAAGACAGTATGAAAGACTGGAAGGAGAGCAGGGCTCCTGAATCAGAGGTAAAAACTGTCAACAAATCTTTGAGCTGCTCTGAGTGTGGTAAGCAGTATGCTCAGTAACCAGACTCTTCAAAGACACATGACAAGTCATTCAGGAGTGAAGTCTTCAAGATGTCTGCTTAATAAGAAATGTGTTGGAGAGAAGAAAAATGTAGAGTCATCTAGGAAAGTCCAGGCAAGGCCAAAATCAATAAGCTGTGATGACTGTGGTAAAAGATTTGCTTCCAAATTGCATTTAAACAGACACATGAGAGTCCACACAGGAGACAAGCCATTTCCTTGTGAACTTTGTGGACAAAGATTTAATCAGAAGACACATTTAAACTCACACATGAGAGTCCACACAGGAGACAAGCCATTTCCTTGTGAACTTTGTGGACAAAGATTTAGCCACAAGACAAGTTTAAACACACACATGAGAGTCCACACAGGAGACAAGCCATTTCCTTGTGAACTTTGTGGACAAAGATTTAGCCACAAGACAAGTTTAAACACCCACATGAGAGTCCACACAGGAGACAAGCCATTTCCTTGTGAACTTTGTGGACAAAGATTTAATCGGAAGACACATTTAAACTCACACATGAGAGTCCACACAGGAGACAAGCCATTTCCTTGTGAACTTTGTGGTCAAAGATTTAGTCAGAAGACAAGTTTAAACACACACATGAGAGTCCACACAGGAGACAAGCCATTTCCTTGTGAAGTTTGTGGACAAAGATTTAGTCATAATTCTAATTTAAACTCACACATGAGAGTCCACACAGGAGACAAGCCATTTCCTTGTGAACTTTGTGGACAAAGATTTAGTCGGAAGACGAGTTTAAACACACATATGAGAGTCCACACAGGAGACAAGCCGTTTCCTTGTGAATTTTGTGGACAAAGATTTAGTCATAAGACAAGTGTAAACACCCACATGAGAGTCCACACAGGAGAAAAGCCATTTCCTTGTAAACTTTGTGGACAAAGATTTAGTCAGAAGAAGAGTTTAAACACACATATCAGAGTCCACACAGGAGACAAGCCGTTTCCTTGTGAACTTTGTGGACAAAGATTTAATCAGAAGATACATTTAAAAATACACTTGAGAGTCCACACAGGAGACAAGCCATTTCCTTGTGAAGTTTGTGGACAAAGATTTAGACATAAGACAAGTTTAAACACACACATGAGAGTCCACACAGGAGACATGCCATTTTCTTGTGAACTTTGTGGACAAAGATTTAATCAGAAAACACATTTAAACACACACATGAGAGTCCACACAGGAGACAAGCCATTTCCTTGTGAACTTTGTGGACAAAGATTTAATCAGAAGGCACACTTAAACTCACACATGAGAGTCCACACTGGAGACAAGCCATTTCCTTGTGAACTTTGTGGACAAAGATTTAGCCATAAGACAAGTTTAAACACCCACATAATAGTCCACACAGGAGACAAGCCATTTCCTTGTGAACTTTGTGGACAAAGATTTAGTCAGAAGGGAAATTTAAACACACACATGAGAGTCCACACAGGAGACAAGCCATTTCCTTGTGAACTTTGTGGACAAAGATTTAGTCATAAGACAAGTTTAAACACCCACACAATAGTCCACACAGGAGACAAGCAGTTTCCTTGTGAACTTTGTGGACTAAGATTTAATCAGAAGACACATTTAAACAGACACATGAGAGTCCACACAGGAGACAAGCCGTTTCCTGGTGAACAAACTTTTAGTCATAATTCTAATTTAAACTCACACATGGGAGTCCTTACAGGAGTAAAAACTTTCTGACTGAAAATATTAAAATAACTATTATAGGCCATGAGATGCAACTGGTATCTTAACACCTAAATAAACTTTCTTTTTATTTTGTCAGAGATAACATGTAACAAATTTCAACAATTTCCCAATCTAGGATTTGCTCCTAGTTTCTCAAGAATACTTTAAAAACAAACTAAGTAAACCTTAGATCATAATTTGAATTATAGATGTTGGTTCTAAAATACTGGTTCATTGGTTGTGCAATATGTGGAGTACGGAAGGGTATTGCTATCATCTATGAAATAATAATTTTTGAAATTATATTGTACGAACGTGATAAGTATGTAGTAGAAATGTGATATTATGTATTAAAAATGTGATAAGTATGTAGTAAAAACAGGATATTATGTAGTAAAAATGGGATATTATGTAGTAAAATAACGTGATATTATTAAGTAAAAACTTGATATTATGTAGTAAAAACATAAGTATGTAGTAAAAATGTGATAATATGTAGTAAAAGCGTGATATTACAGGTATGTAGTAAAAACTTGATAAGTATAGATGTAGAAACATACTCATCCACATGGTGGCAGTTATAGACTTTTTTCTTGCATGGACAACAAGACTCTGGTTAAAAGAGTACGGTAATGCTAGATCCTCACCAAACGCATCTCGCGCAGCTGAAGCAACCACTTTACATTGAAAGTCTATGGGCCGCGCATCTTGGAGCAGCGGGGCGTGACGCGGCGCATCTACAGCATTTCAAGCAGCGCAGCAGCACCCGGCAGTCCCTTGTCACGCACGCGCGCGCAGCCAGCAGCCACTGTAGAAGCTGGGTTTGTCCTGCTTCTTCTGCTCGCAGATTATCAGCAACCACTCGGGAGAGACTCTGCTATGTGATGACGCAACGACGACGGGACTTTCTGTGGACGAAAACAGCATCCGGTAGGAAAACATGGCATTTATAAAGTTGCTGCTGTCCATTCGAGCGTACATCTCCCCAAACATAAAAAAAAAAGTTTTAATCTCAACAAATACTTTTTGAGCTGCAGTTCGGCTCGTAGAAAACACACACAAGTATGGACCTTACCAAGCTCCGCCCACAGGGCCGCGTTTCATTGGCTAATGCCCATAACACGTCACAGCGCAGCTTCCACGTGCGTGCCGGTCTCACAAAACAAACGCTACGGTAGCGTTTGTGAGACCGGCACCACATGCTACTTACATTGCTAGCTAGCATACGTGCAGAATTTTTCTGCGTCAGGGCTGGAAAAATGCTCCTCCACCGTCAGTGGGGTATCTGTACAGGAGATGTCAGGTACCCTGACCGTATTTGTGGAAGTAAAATTCACCGTTTCCCTATATGTGAAACTGAATGCCTTGCTTGGATCAAAGCTTGTGCACGACCACAAAACTGAACAATTATTTCTTTCACCAGCAGAGAAGGGTTGACCTGCTTTTGAAACCTGCTAGTTAACAACACGCGGTCACGATGAGAGAAAGCCACAGTTCACTGAACGTCCTGGAAGTTGGGAAGAAACAGCTCTGCTATGAGCTAGCTAACACAACGAGCTCTACTGTCGATTTCACCTAAAACTGCACAAAATCGTGACACGAAGGCTGGATTTTAACTAACACACCGGACGGCTGAGCTCGTTTGCCCTCACAAAAGTCGCTGTCGGCGTGTTTAGCAGCTAAAGCAGCAACGGCTAACCAACCACTTAAGGAATGAATGGAGATTACAGTTAGCATTAGCTTTGCGACCAAGGCACACAAACTTTTGCCAACAATAGAAATCGCTGATTTCAAAAGTAACCCTCAAAACCATGAATGCCTGACTTACCCAGCCTTGCAGGACAATAGGCATCAGTGATCCTGTCCACAGCTGTAATAATGCTGAGCCTGAGCGTGTGAGGAGCTGATGTTTTCCTCATCAGACAGTAGCATTAGCGGTGACGCGCACGCTGTTGGAGGCATCGCGTGGATCAAACAACTTGATAACGTCCAAAAAAAAATAACATGAACTTGTTGGTTCCCCTGTCCATTGTCATGGCTGATATTTTGTTGGAATCTGGCAGAAATGATACACTATTCGACTCAGAAATACCCTGCAGTCAGTCGACGCCATATTTTGCATTGACACTAATGCTGCGCTTGGGAGACATGCAGCCATGTTGGAGCTTAGGGGGCGTTTCTGGGCGGAGCTTGGTAAGGTCCATCGACGAGGCACGTACAGCTGGTTTTATCTGCCCAGTGTACATAAACAACACGGATCTGACCGGGAAGGGAGCCACGACACGCTCCTCCCACTGCGCGTCTGCAGACGTTCGGTGGGGACAGACATCTGTTGACAAGCAGCAAACACAGAGCATTAGGAGCATTTGGATGCGTTAATAATAATAATAATAATGAATTCAATTTATAATGTACTTTTCATTAATAAAAATCTCAAAGTGCTACAATGTGTAACAAGGTAAAGGTAAAAAATAAAGCAAGTGATAAAATAAAATAAAATCAATAATAATATCGACTAAGATCAAAGATAAAATCATGTAGATTTAGGCTTGCTTAAAAAATAAATAAAATAAAACAAGTGATAAAATCAAGTAAAATCAATAAAGATAACAGCTAAGATCAAAGATAAAATCATGTGAAGGCAGAATAGGCTTGCTTAAAAAGAAAAGTCTTAATGCCGCTTTTAAAGTCAACCAGTGACTGTGGAGCTCTCAGGTCGTCAGGGAGGGAGTTCCACAGGCGGGGGGCAGCCACACAGAATGCTCGGTCTCCCATGGTCCTCAATTTGGTCCGAGGAATATGAAGTAAATTACTGTTCTGTGATCGTAGAGACCGGGTGGATGAATATTAGGGGTGTAACGGTACGCTAAAATCACATTTCGGTTCGGTTCAATTACAAGGAGGGCTCGGTTCGGTTTATTTTCGGTTTATTTTCGGTACAAAAAAAAAAAGACAAAATAAAGACTTACAAAATGTTTATTTTGAAAATATGCCAAAAATATGTTTGTATTGTATTGTAGTAATAAATAAAAGTGACCCATTTGGATGATATTTTAAATAAACAGCACTCTACAATAAATAAATTATATTAAAAATAATAAAAATCTTAATGAATACAATAACAGTCAGAACCAGAACAATAAGCAGCAACAGACTGTTTACAATCTTAACTAATAAAGTTTTTGTCCAGTAGCACCAGTGTGGCTGTATTTGTCCTCATTACTCACAACCTCTTCTTGGTGGGACTGGTCCTGGAACAGTTCCAGAGTTCAATTCAGTCATCACACACTTCTTAGCTGCAGCAGGTGATCTCTGGTGGATTTCCCTGAAGTGGAAGGAGAGCAGCTACCTCTGTAACTGGAAATACTGGAAATAAAACACAGAGGTAAAAAAATAAGTTAATAAGATTATAATTTTAAATAATAATAAATTATAAATAATAATTATAATAAAAGAACAATACCTCTTGAACGGTTGAATATCTCACTCATCATCAGGGCAGGGTTTAAATCAGCTCCAGGACTTGTTGACCATCAGTTTTAGTTTTTTCATAAAGAGCTGAACTTTTTGACTTAAGTGTTGACGTGATGGATGTCTCATAGCAAGGATCAACTGTGCATTAAAAACTTTCAGACTTAGATTCAGAGCTTTAAAAACTCATACAGTTTGTGTTATTGATCTGGACCCATCTAAATTACCTGATGAAGTTGTTTAAATGCAGCTGTGTTGTTAGCGCACTTTGTAGAAGTTGTTTAAATGCAGCTGTGTGGTTAGCGTACTTTGTAACAGCTCGTTCACGTTCTGATGACGTAGTTTCCAGCGCGTTCACGTTAGACGTGTTGCTGCTGCAGATCCAGTCTTCATGAAAAAACGTCCACACACACAGCTTTGTGCGCTCGTCTTTTAACAAGAAAACCATAACGTTAACAAACAGGAAACCGCAGCGAGAAGCTAACGGCTAATGCTGCGCGTGCTGCGAGATAATAGCTCCGTGCTGAAACGCGCCCAGGAAATTTTGTTCCGCGGCGCACATATTAACATTCAATGAGTGAAAAAATAACCGTTTCGGTACAGCACGTTCGGTTCGGTCCACCTCCGTACCTTTTCGGTTCGGTACACCAACTACAACCGTTACATGCCTAATGAATATGGTGCAAGAATGTCCTTTAGATAGTCAGGTGAAGTTCCGTGCAAGCATTGATGGGTAATGAGAGCAGTTTTATATTGAATTCTGTAGGTGACAGGAAGCCAATGGAGGTTATGGAGAATGGGTGTAATATGATCAAATTTGCGAACTCTCAACAGAATCCTAGCTGCACTGTTTTGAATATATTGAAGCTTCTGAATGTTTTTGCCAGGGATACCAATAAACAGGGAGTTGCAGTAGTCGAGCCTGGAGGAGACAAAGGCATGGACGAGTTTCTCAGCATCAGAAAAAGTCAGAGATGGGCGAAGTCTGGAGATGTTTCGAAGATGGAAGAAGCAGGTTTTAAACAGATGCTTAATGTGATTTTCAAATGTGAGATGAGAGTCCATTTTTATTCCAAGATTTGTAACAGAGGTGGAGAGGGGGATGTCTTGACCAGACGCACATGTGTGCGTTAGGTGAGGATGAGGCATAAGAACAAGTTTGCCCGTACGCTGTTCTTAGCCTGCATGCTAATACATAATGGCTATTTTGCAGATGTTGATAAAGTTTTACTTCATGCTTGGTCTAAGGTTTCCCCACACTCATTACAACAGAGTTCTGGTTCAGGTCCGTGTTGATCCTGGACTGCTTGTTGTCAGGAGGCTGTGAGTTACTGTAGTTAAACCTTTATAGTATTTAGCTGGTTACATATGATTGAGACAGTTTACACATCTTTTTTCCAAGATAGACCGGGTCAACAATGACCTTACAGCAGCTATCAAAACATGACCCGTCATGAAACCAGAGTTATTAAAGCACACTTAAAATAATGATGTGAATAAAAGAAGTGAAAAATGCCCATTAACCTAAATATGTACTAAAATGTGAGTAAGTATCTGTTAAAACATTTTCTAAACAAATCGATCCATAAATAATATAAATACATGTGTGTGTTATACATAAAGAGTATATACATACACTGTGTATATGTGTGTACTGTACAGTATAACACGCTGTGTATGTATATACCGCATACACACTGTATATACTGTATATATACATACTGTGCATACATACTGTATATACTGTACTGTATATGAAAGATACACACACATTGTATTTAATGTACATAATATTTGAACACTGCAACATTGTCAGACTAGAACTATCAGTTTGTTTTGATTTTAGGTCCACTGTTACTCTCATGTGAATAAAGCAGTGGGATGCTCTCTGTACAGAAAATATCCCATAACACAAAAGTCAAGTCAAAGTCAATTTTATTGTCAGAACTGCAATATGTACAGGACATACACAGGACCGAAATTGCGTTTCTCTCAGTCCCTCGGTGCAACAGTAACCATCTAAACACTAAACACTAAAACATTTAATAAACATAAGCATAAAATAGTAAAAAAAGTGTAACACTGTCCTGAGTTTTTTCATAATAGTATAAAAGTATGAAAATTTACACCAACACTGAAACACCAAACACCCCTAAAACACCAAACACCCAATGAACATAAGCATAAAATGAAATAATAAAAGTGTAATACTGTCCTGAGTTTTTGCATAGTAGTATAAAAAGTATAAAACGTATATCTATAAAATAAACTGAAGTTTCTAGCGTTGACATTTGCAAAGAGTGGCACAGCAGCATATAAGTTAATGTACACAGTATATGTATGAGGTAGTTGATGTTGGTATAGAGGCAAAGTGGCATATGAAGTAAGGCACATAAGGCACATTTGGCATCCTTAGATAAGGCTAGTCAGAGAATGCTGTATATGTATCTGCAGTAGTGTAGATAAAAGTAGTGTAAATGTAAACAGTAGTAATAAATGTAAAGCAGTAGTAATAAATGTAAACAGTATTAATAAATGTAAACAGTGAATGTAAACAGTAGTATGACTATAGGCAGTAATGTAATACAGACATTAGTGCAAATATGAGAAGTAGTGCAAACTGAATGAGTGCAAACACAAGTTCATCTTTTGGGTATTACTACATTTGTTCTATAGAATTATTTCTGTTTTCATGAGCCTGCACACAAGTATACTGTAGTACACAATATTGATATTTCAATAGCTGTTCTGCATTTTTGAATGTTAAGTGGAAATGAATGTGCTGCTCTGTATGTAAAATCAGAACAAAGTTGTTGGTAGACAGATGAAAATTCAATAAAATTAAGACATTGTTCAATAGTTTGGTGTATTTCTTATATTTTGATAGCCTGGCCCTCGCCTTCCTGCACAGCTCCGCTCAATTCTCATTTCCCTTCACTTCACAGTCTGGGACTGCCCCCATCCACAAGGATTTCTCCGGTAGATTTTTGTTCGGACCAATCAGAGAAGAGAAGGGGCGGAGTTTTGAATGACGTCGATTCCATGCGCAGTTATCTATCTGTAGTTTTTTTTAACAATGGCGGAAGAAGTGAAGGAAGCTATTCGGTCTGTGTTGAGAAGCCTTCCAAATATTGAAATGTTAAAGTCGGAGCAAGAAGAATGTTTATTAAATTTTATTGCTGGCAAAGACGTCGTGGCCCTACTCCCCACGGGATTTGGCAAAAGTCTAATTTTCCAGTTGGCTCCGTTAATATCGAAGGAGGTGGCTAGGCTAAATGCTAAAGAAGCAAACCCCATCGTGATCGTCGTTTCACCTCTTCTTGCCCTAATGGAGGATCAAATCAAGGAGGCACAGAAATTAGGAGTAAGTGCTGGGCAGCTCGGTGTGAACAAAGACTGTGACATTTTGCAAGGACGCTTCAGCCTGGTCTTCGGGAGCCCTGAGTCTTGGCTGCTCAATGCTAAGTGGCGACGGATGCTAAGCTCGTCTGTGTACCAGAACAACATCATTGGCATCGTGGTGGATGAGGTTCACGTTATGTACAAATGGTAAGCAAGCATTTAAAAAAATGTAATTAAGACTGCCTTTGCATTCCCAACATTGTCACTTTTAGTTATTCTACATGGTATGATTTAAAACCTGCACATTTTGCTGTCCACTTGCAGGGGAGAATCATCCAAGGGTGAGTCACCATTTCGAGAGAGTTTTAGCAAGCTTGGAGAATTGAGATCTATCACCAAGGAGGGTGAGTTGACCAAACTTATCTCTGTTTTAGGTGCTTGAAATCTAGCAGAACGACTTTTGAAACGTAAACTGTTATTGTGAGAATTGTCTTTTAATAAAAGATAGAAAAGACATTTATTTTTAATTATTTTTGCTCCTAAATGCTGAAATATATG
>JBBPBX010070203.1:0-10576 GCA_038048925.1 Garcialebias charrua
AATGGTTACACTCCACTGCATGTATAAAAATATTAACTTTACCCACACGTTGGAGGAGTTACTTCCGCTTCCCTCGCGCTCTGTCGCGCTGCAGAGTTTGTTTTTATTTTTTTACAGATTTCGCTGTTGTCTCCTCCCCCCGTCTGTCCTGAGGTTGTGATTGGCCAAATGACGCGCTCCACCAAAGATGTTTTATTGTCGTGAAGATGCATTACTCTTTCTTGAAATCCAGTCGGGGGAAATGATGCATTCTTAATCTGCCACGGGTCTTTCAAGTGGAGAAGACGAAAATAAGTTCCGGAACGCACCTTACGCTTAAAAAAAGTCCCGGTACTCTCAGGGTTAAATTTTAGAAGTGGCGGAACTGGGTACCGGTGAGTTCCGGCCCACTTAAAGCACTGTTAATAACTGAGTTTTAATTTTATGTGAGTTGATTGGCACTACGGTATATCATTTTTTTTTTTGTTGGCTCAAAACAGTGTTTTTGCTAACGCTTGATAGCAATAATTAAAACTTCCCAATACATAACATTTGCTAGTCAAATGTTTTACATCAGGCTATACAGTATTGATATATTAACAGCTTATAGCTATGCTTGAGTTTGAAATATGTTGTGGACTGTTGAGCATGATAATTTATTTGACTAAAATAAACAATTTTTACACAAACTTATGTGAAGTTCTGCAGGAGCACTGTTAAAATATTTTGTCAGCACAGAATCTCAGTGAAAGTCCACATTACCAGGCTCAGCTGTGCAGTGCATCAACTACAGAAAGATTCACCATGCAGCATACAATAAATTTTTTGTTATAGCAATTACACTCCAGAGTCTGTAATGAAAGTATGCAAGGAATGTGTGTGCATATGTACAGTATATATTTCATCTTATGTCCATCTTTGTCCTCTTTAGAGCAAAGTGTAGCATCATCCCCATCCTCTGTGCCCACTACAATCACTTCTGATCTACCTGGTAAGTTAACTGCATAACATCCTTTTTATAACTCCTAAACTAACTCATAAAAATTTAATTTACAACGTAAGCAGAAAATAGAAGACTTTGGAGGAACAAATACTGTTTAAACATGTCTGAAGAAAATTTCAGTTTTACTGGCTGATTTGTTTTATTACTACAAGCAAAAATGCAAAGTATGAAAGTATTTTTATCTTCTTCTTCTTTCGGCTTTTCCCTTTTCAGGGGTCGCCACAGCGAGTCATCCTCCTCCACCTCACTCTGTCCTCTGCATCCTCTGTCCTCACTCCAACTACCTCCATGTCCTCTCTAACTGCATCCATATATCTCCTCTTTGGCCTTCCTCTGTGTCTTTTTCCTGGCAGCTGCATTTCTAACATCCTTCTACCAATATACCCACTGTCCCTCCTCTGGACATGTCCAAACCATCTCAGTCTGGCCTCCCTAACTTTATCTCCCAGTTGTTCAACATGTGCTGTACCTCTGATGATCTCATTCCTGATCTTATCCATCCTTGTCACTCCTAAGGAGAACCTCAGCATCTTCATTTCTGCCACTTCCAGTTCTTTCTCCTGTCTTTTTGTCAATGTCTCTGTCTCCAGACCATACAACATAGCTGGTCTCACCACTGTCTTGTAAACTTTTCCTTTGACCTTTGCTGGTCTCACCACTGTCTTGTAAACTTTTCCTTTGACCTTTGCTGACACCTTTTTGTCACAAATCACTCCTGAAACTTTTCTCCATCCACTCCATCCTTTATACTTTTCCATAAAAAAAGTGAACAACATAATTATAAGTATGATGTGACATCTAACATAACTACATTTTTTGTTATTTTCATCTTTGGTCCATCTTCGTCCTCTGCAGAGCTAAGTCTAGCATCCCTATCTTCTGTGCCCACTGTCTCATCTGTGTGTGCAACTGCAGATGATCTACCTGGTAAGTTAACAGCAAAACATCATCTATAATTCCTCTTTGTGCTCCAGATCATTTTCAGATTAACAGTTATGTACATCGCAAACATTTTCTGCCCTTTTATGTTATTATTAATCATCATCTTTCTTTTGTCTCTTTCTCAGAAGCTTCCACATCAAAGTCTGAGCCACACAAAGGATCATCAGCTCTGCCAATGGACCCAGCTGAGTGGCATCTTTCCTCTCAGATGTAAACAGGACTGAGCAGGTGATGAGAGGACCACTGCCTATTAAGGATACCTTTTCCTTCCCCAAAAGGCATGATTGGCAAAGTTTTTATTTTTAGAAAGCTTGATTTTACCAGTTTATTCATAGGCAGTTTTATCAATACATTCTGCCATGTCTGGCCTTCTGAGGACAGTCATGAACTTGATGTGGTCCAAAATTAAAATAAGTTTGACATCCCTGCAATAAATTACAAATATACATTAAAAAGGACTGTCAGAGTTGCAATATGTTTTATCAGGTGGGAGAATGTTAAAACCATCTGACCGTTGATTGCAGTAATTCACATTATTAGTAGAAACAGGGGGCCCCCATCCAAATTTCGCTTAGGGCCCCAAAGAGGCTTGGGCCCAGTGTTGCCAGGTGTACGATAATTATCGTATTTGTACGATAATTTTGCCCTCTGTACGATGTACGATCAATAATCCCGAAAAAGGCCAAAAATACGATAATTTGGCCATTCTGTGAACGTGTAGTTGTGATCGGTTTCCATCAGCCTGTCGCAACTGTCTGTCGGAGTTTTTTTGTGAACCCTGAAGGCGTCTTGAAATTCCAGCCAATCGTGCTTTTCTAAATGTGACAGAAGAGTGACGTATATGCAGAACAACGACCATGATTGGCTGAAAAGTCCGCTGCACCCGCCCCATGCGTTAGAAAAAGCAGAGCCGTGTGACACGGTCTGGAAGAAGTGATGAAAATGATAGAACGTTTATATAAAGTTGAACGTTAAATTATAATAAAGAAATATATTAGGAAAACTGGGACATTACTGATACAGGAAGACATTTACACAACGTTCATAAGGTAAGATATACAAGGAAAGCAGGAAGAAACAAGGGAACTTACTCGCATTAGAACAGGACACACAGACCTTAATAAATCTCTTAAAATAATTGCAAAGCATGAAACAGGACTTTTTTGTGACATGTGCACCAGCAATTTCCCTGAAACGGTTCAACATGTCTTTATGGAATGTCCAGGGCGAAACAAAGAATGCATTTCCAAAAATAAATAAATAAAATGAATATTAAATTTACAATTAGGGATTTTTGAATGTCCAGAGGACCAGACTTAGCTTTTTTAGATTTTTCTACCTGGATTATTGAGCATGCATCAGGGTACAATTAGGGATGTTTTTAGCAGTGATATTAGTAAAGTTAAAGATCAAGTTATTATTTCCTTGAAAATACAAACTTAATAGACAGAATTTAGTTGAGTTTTTAAATTAGTTTTACAGAATTTTTATTTTTTTTATCTCCTGTCCACACTTCAGCTCGGTGGTGGTTTAATCCGACCGCCATGAAACAAAACAAGAAGAGTGTGTGGGGCATAGATATCATGTGTTCTATATAAGATATCTATGGTGTGGGGGGGCTCGCTCGTAGTTGCCACCAGACAATAATGCGTATTAATGTCTATGGTTCCCACCAGTACAGACGCCACAAAGCTGTGAGTGCCTGTTAGACGCTATTAAACAACAGAGTGACTATAGAGCATACTTGTTATTTTGTTTATGACGGGTGTACGATAATTTCCCTCAAAATACGATAATTTTAGGGCTCTAGTACGATAATCCTACATTTCTCACCTGGCAACACTGCTTGGGCCGGCCCTGCCTGCAACCTTCTCCTTTCTGGGGCCATGCATTTCACAGGGTGTATGGTATCACAAACTTTACGGATGCTGTCACTCTTAGGTTTACAGTGTATTTCTGCTGGATCTTTTTTTAGGCACCAAAGGCTGTACACAATCCCATCCATCATATTAACCTGGAAAGAACAACAGTCGGCTTTGATGCAGCAGCTGAAGGAACTTGGTGGCGGAATGCTTTTGTCTGGTGACTGCAGATCTGACAGCCCTGGGCACTGTGCAAAATATGGCTCATACACCCTCATAGAGGAAAGATTGAAAGAGGTCCTTGATGTGCGGCTTGTGCAGGTATGCTCACCATTATGGATTTTATCCAAACATCTGTAGAAGTTGATTTAAACTGTTTTAAATTGTTTTGTTTTCTTTTTTTGTGTTATCTGTATTGATGCATTTTATTAATTTTATTTTTTTTTTTAGAGCTCAGGGGTTCCAAACAGCACCTGGTGTGAGCTTGAAGGCCTGAAGCGGAGCATCAAGCTCTTCTCAGATAATGAGATGAGTGTTGATGTTCTTGTCACTGACCGAAATCGGCAGGTTGCAAAGTGGGTCAGAGAACAGCTTGCACCACAAGGAACAAAGCACTTCTATGATGTGTGGCACTGTGGAAAAAGTAATCTTTCAATTTGTTTCATGATTACAGATGCACTTAATACAGAATCTTTAATTTACTAACCAACTAAGTAATTTTTTGGAATACACAATATTTATATTAAACTTTTCCAGGTCTAGCAAAGAAACTGGACAGTGGGACTGTGAGGATCTGGCACTGTGGAAGCAGTCCATCGTGAACCATCTGTACTGGACAGCTGCATCCACACCTGATGCAAACCCAGATGTAATGGAGGCAAAGTGGAAGTCACTTGTGAATCATGTTCAAGATATTCACGAACATGAAACAGAAGAGTTTCCCTCGTCTCCACCCACCACTGGAAGAAGAGGACCGGAACAAACAGTGGCTAATTCCAGGTAACTGATGGACTTACCCTGTGGATGTATGACTTACTGTCATATTTTACTTGGACAAATTATAATTATGTGGTTTATTTCAACATACATTTTTGTGACCAACAGGATCTGTTGTAGCAGTGAAACTTGAGCAAGTGGTATGCCAGCCAATGTTTGTGAAAGATGTCAGACAACTGTCACCACAGCATCAGACATATTCACTAGAGGCATACCACTCTCTCATTCTGAGGTTTGCTCCGAAGCATACAGGGTTCTCATATCTGGGCATGTATTCAAGGTAAATGTTATTTAGCTCTTCTTTAGTTGTTATAAATATACTTCTCATGTTATGCATTAGTTAAATTTAGTAGTTCTTTAAATGTAATTGGGGCCCAATTTTACTTAATATATTTGTTGAAAATAATTTTTATTCATTACAGATTGCTGCTGGCTGCTCTCCATTACAACAGCAATGGCAACAGAGACATAGCCAGAACAAAGGACGGTGTGGAGAGATACTCAGTTTGCTATCCACGCTTTAAGGTGGATGGTCTGTGCGTCCAGTGAAAGACGAGCCAACCTATGGTAAAACAATTTATGGTTAGATTTTCTTTTTATGTATATCTGCCTCCTAATTGAATTTGTATGATTACAGACTATGCGACAGCACTACTCCGGAAGCTGCAGGAGACCTACAACAGGAACCCTCAACTGCTGAGCGGTGCAATACCTGCAGAGAGGTCAGCTGATCCTGGACCACTCGCAGCTGTGTGGGACAGAGTGGACAAGCAAGAGGCTGATGGGTAGTATGTCAGAAAAACAAGGTTTTCAGCACAGGTATACATGTATTTAGGTCATTATTTACAGAATTGGTTTACAGGGACAATTTGCATGAGTCAAGGAAACTTCTGAAATGTAATTACTCAACTGTAGTTTACCACTTACTCATTTGATGTAACACTTTAGGCTGTACAGTTTGAAAAGTAAAATTTATCATTGAAAAAATTGTTGTCTATTACAAATGACATCATATAATGTTTATATGTTTGACACAATGTAAATAACTGCCAAGCAACTTTCAAATGTTTTCATACAATTTTATTATGTACAACTTATAATTTCAGAGGGATGCTAGTCCAAACTAGGCCATTGGAAGCCGTTGTAGTGTCCTGCTCCATCTGGGAAGGCTGCTCTGATGGCGTTCACCACACAAGACGGCAGAGGCTTGCGGATGTGGCGCCCAAGGATGCCATGGCTCCAACGAACCATCTGCCGATAGGCAATATAACGAAATTGTCTGCAATATAAAAAATAATAACATTGTCAACAATGTCCCTTTAATTTTTTAGATTTTGGTGTACTTAATGTTTATTTTAGTTACTAAGGAACGTTCTGATAACTGTAATTTTGTGCAGTAAACAATTTGTCCTACTCAACGTGTTCTTTATTTATATGTGATGCCTTGAAACAAAAGTCTATAATTATGATATTGTAGAAAATATATGTTCTTACTCATTTAACTGCAGACGTATTGGCCCATGCTGCTCTCTAAATGTGTGATAGGCCAGCCTTAGTACATAGGGGTTCAAACAGCAGCCCGCAAATCCAGGATGGCCAGTGACACAGAGGATGTGAGGTGCTGGGGGATTCAGACTGAGCAAGAGCTGCTTGAAAGGTTCCAGTTCCTGACAGCACACACTTTGGATGACTTGGTCCATTGGTACACAGTGTCCACACTGACACCTGAGTATGCATTACATAATGAGGAGAAAAAGTAATGAAAATTATGGTGTGATCTTGAGAGATTTTTTACACACATTTAAATAAAATTAGGTTTATTTGTATTTAAATGCAGCAATAATATTAGACATGGGATTTGCAATGTTCATGAATTGCAAAAGTCCCAAATTGGATCAGAAAAAAAATGTTTAGGGAGCTAAACATTTTAATGTAGTTAAATCCATCAGTGGTGTAATTAATGCTGTATCTGTATATTTAGGCTATATATAAAAAAAAAAAAATTTTCTTCTAAAGTGGCCAAGTTTTAAAATAAATATATTCTTATACCCTTACCAAACGTTGCTTCTGTTTTTATGGGCTTTACTCTGCACTCGCCCTTCTTGGACTTGGGGAAATGTCTCCGATAACGCTGATCCCCTGAGGATGTTGTGGCCTGCTCTCGTCCTGCATTTTCATTGAAATGAAGCGCTGCCAGGTAGAGTCTGTATAAGAACAAAATTAACAAAAATGTGGCAAAATATATTCAGAATAAAATATTAAAAAATTAAATATTTACCTGCAAAGCATTCCAAGGAAAGGGTAGACCACATTTTTAGGAGCAAATCTCAAGATCACGCTGTGAAAAGATTCCAATGCAGATGTCTGGTGGTGTGGGCTGAGTTTGGAAACATCCTTTAGGACCCTTTTTGTACTGATCAGTTTCTCCAGCTGGTAAAATGTAGGAGTTGCTGAAAAAAAATAATAGCAGTACTGTGATAAAATTTAATTCAAAATTTTACATTTTCAGTTTTTTTGATAAAGATACCTGCTGTGAGCCATTTTTTCTTGTCTTTGCTTTTTCGAACTGCATGAAGACAGGTGGGGAAATGCAGGGTCCTCGTGTACGTGGACATCCCGGACATGGTTGAGAATTGATGTCCATTTCGCCACCCTCTCTGGTCCGGTTTGGGATGTTGCTGCAGTCCAGTATATGTGATTTTTAATGGGTGGTATCCACTCCATGTGGCTGGGGAGAGGGAAGTCTGGGCCTCCCTAGGCTGCTACCCCCGCGACCCGACCCCGGATAAGCGGAAGAAAATGGATGGATGGATGGATGGGTATCTACTTCTTCAGTTCCTCGCAATTTTTTTTCTTACTTATCTTGTCTAGCTTCTTCGAAATTCCTATATAAGAAAATACAATTTTATATAGATCTCTTCATCATCTATAATTATTTTTATTTTCAGTTCTGTTTTGTTTGTTTTTCATGATATTTTTAAACAGTTTACACAATGTATATTAATTGTTATCAAAACAATGTACCTTTCTCCATGTGCCAGACATCGTAAAACTGATTGATTTGGCTTTCCCTGAGAAATTTCTGAATCTGTGGATGTCTGTCAGTGACTATGCAGTCAATAGTCAATTTGTGCTCTTCCAATAGTGCAAGGCTTCTCTTCAGACCCTCCTTCTCCATATTAGTGCTGCCACCAACTTCATTGCTCTGAGAAGGTTTAGTTGGTGAAATTGGGTTTAAGGACAATCTGTTTAAAGTTTTTTTTTATGTCAGAGCCATTTTTATTTTTGCCGGGAGTGTGTGATGCCCACTGGTGTGTGCTCACAAAAGTGGAAGAAAAAAACAAACAAACAAACATGCATTTCTTTAAATGTTTATGGGGTTCTGATAAGAAGATATTTTATTTGTTGTTAACAGGGGTTAGTGACGAGGGGTGTAATAACGGTGTTTCACCAGTAGGTGGCGCATGGGGACTTTGAGCTGCCTGTTGCTCAGCCGTTTCTCATAAGCTGAGAGAAACTGGAGCAACACAGACTGCGTCTCCCTGTGCTCATTTACTTGTTGTTTTTCCAGGTGAGAATAACCTTCAAGTTCATTGTAACCAAGTACTTTCGTCATTCAATACTGTTTGCAAAATGCTTAGAGATATGTGTCAATGTGTGAAAATATATTAGAAGAGTTTGTTTGAATAAGTAGCCAAAAGGCTGTAATGCTAGTTGGTTAGCACTGACAGTTGAGCGGCAGTTGAGCAGGCTAGTTAGGTGCAACCACTGAATTACTAATGGTAATCACTTGTAAAGTAAGTAGGGATGTATATGTATATATATATTCCCTGGTATGAGTATTGTACTGTTATTAGGCTGTGTGGTTTATTTATGTTCTAAACACAGTGTTGGGAAGGTTAAACTGTGATTTAATGCATTCATTTAAAGTAGTTTGAATTCAAAGATAGTTATGCCAGTTTACAATAATTGTAACATACATGCCCATGAAATATGTCACTGTGTGTGAATAAATATGCATATAAAGTGCAGTGAATTGAAGGTACATGTTGCCTGAGGGAATTGTGACAAAATATGATGTTAATGGGATTATTCCTGTTTAAAGGAACGTTAATGTTGATGTTTATGTCTATGATGGAAAATGTCTACATAGATTATATATACAGTGAATTACTGAACTATAAATTGGGCTGTATTGACAATTAAATGAGCTGGTTTGTTCAATAAATAAGCTGAGAGAAACTGGAGCAACACAGACTGCGTCTCCCTGTGCTCATTTACTTGTTGTTTTTCCAGCATCATCTGCTGCTAACGGGTCCGGGATTCTGACACCCGTTACACAAGTTTATGCGTCGTTTGTGCAGCTCCCCGAACAGTCTTATTGTAATGTTTTCACATCCCTCTGTCAGTGCGCTAAGATATCAGTCGCTCTGTGGAATCATTGGTATGCAAGTCTTTTATAAGATTTTATTTTTATTATATATCTATTTTTATTTTTTATTCTTTCTGTATGTATTGTGTGTGTTATGTTTTTTTTTTGTGGACCACAAGTCTGTTGAATAAAGTTGTTGATGATGATGATGATGATGATGATGATGATGATGATGATGATTGTAATTGTGTCATAGGACAGCGGCCCTATGTCTTGGATATGGCTGAAAAGAGGGGCATGGATCTCAACTTATTACCACCCGATGGTGAGTTGGATCCGGTGGCAAGGGAGGATGCAAGACAATCATGGTAAACTCAAACACATAGTGAGGGTGAATTGTGAGCGTCTGGTGCAGCTTTCAACTCACCCCTATGGGAGAGTTTTTTAGATGTCCGGGGATGTACAGGACATGAAGATCAAATGGGCCATATTCAGGGCCTTTACTGCAAATGTGGCTTTCAGGAACTGTGGCCTGAAGCTCACTGGTACCTACCTGTCAGGGAGGAAACCCAAGGACAGCTGTCATTTCTAACCCGGGCCTGCGCCCAGCTCAAATTTCAGGTTGGGCTGGTCGTGGGTTAGAAATGACAGCTCTACTCCATAAGCACTGGAGTATTAGCCTGTGTGCCAAAATAATGTGCTGGATGGGCGGGCCGTGTCTGTGTCAGGCTTTTGGTTGCATCAGCGGACGCGCGCTGCTGACAATCCATTTGAATCACCATCCGCGTGCAGCCATTTGACCGTGTGATGACTGGCCTGTTGAAAAAGGTAAAAAAAAAAACACAACTTAAGCTGGATCACTCCCAGCGACTCACCTGAAGCTTAACTGGACTCAGCCGCTGAGTCAGCGGATGCACCAATTTGAATCATTAGCCGCGCACGTCCCCCAATCGTTTATAACTATAACAACTATAATATAATAACTATAATACTCTGCTGACTCTTCTTATTAAACAAGAAATCTTATATCTTCCTTTCCTTGAAATACGCTTTTAAATCGTGTCAACTGATTTGCCTACAAAAGCAGTAAAAGCTTAATAATAATTTAAAAAATAATTTTAATATACTTTCTTTGGGTTCAGGCCTGTAATCACAGTTAATTGGTCGGTTTCAGGTCAGGCTCAGAAAAAATTACACAGTTCGGGCCGGACTGAGTCTGAGTTTTAAGGCCAGAATGTAACTTTTTGATGGAGGCTGTCGAGCTGAAAAAGGAGAACTTCAGGACTTGTCTGTTCCAGAGGACTCCTGAAGCAGTCAGGTGACTTCAGTCCTGAAGCAGAAAATCGGATGCATCTTCATCAATGGGGGCGGGAGTTGAAGATGCAAAGCAAATCAGTTATTAATTTTCACCACTGGAAATGG
>JBBPBX010070207.1:0-18653 GCA_038048925.1 Garcialebias charrua
TGATGATGACCGAGAGATCCAACCACAAGAAGAGGTATTGTTCTTTTATTAATAATTAACCTTTTTAATTTAAAATGATAATCTTATTAACTATTTTTATTTTTTTACCTGTTTGTGTTATTTCCAGTCTGAGACAGAGGAAGCAGCTGTCTTTTTCCTCTTGAGGGACATCCACCTGCAGCTAAGAAGCGTGTGATGATGACCCTGATGCATGCTCAATAATCCAGGTAGAAAAATCTAAAAATGCTAAGTCTGGTCCTCTGGACATTCAAAAAACAAAACAGAACAAAAAAAATTGTAGAAACGTTTTATCTTTTGTCCAAAAGACTTCCTCAGTCTGAGATGCTGTATTCATCTCAATCTTATAAATACTAGCCGTGTTTCCATCAAGGTTTCTAGGTGCGCATTTTGAAGTATCGCAGCAGAAAAGCTTAATGGAAACGGCAAAATACGAAGTTACTTCCTGAAATTCGCCAAAAAGTTTATACGCTCGCTTGAGGTGGTTTTTGGGAGCTGCGAAACCGAGCAGCTGCGCAAAACGACAGATGGAAACACATTTGCCGACTCGTGCTGCCGTAGCGCACATTCACGTCACGTGACTGATCAGCTGTTTCCGCTCCGAACAGCATGTAACTCGCTAAAACTAGTTGGCATGACAGAATAAATACAACTCGCCCGATAGCAACACGTACCTGAAATATTCTCTCCATTTTGACGAGATGTGTGGCCGGGTTCTGTTGTCAACCGCTACTTCCTGTTTACTCTCTGGTTTACTGTAGACATGCGCAGTGCTGACGTCTGACGTAATGACGCTGACGTCTGACGTAATGACGCTGTGCGCGGCTTGGAAGAAGCGCTTCAAGCCAGCAGAT
Source organism: Garcialebias charrua (assembly GCA_038048925.1). Lineage (NCBI taxonomy): Eukaryota > Metazoa > Chordata > Actinopteri > Cyprinodontiformes > Rivulidae > Garcialebias > Garcialebias charrua. The sequence continues at coordinate 873 of JBBPBX010070207.1, forward strand.
GGAAACACTTCTGATCTGCATTAATTTGTATTTACATATTTGCGAGGTAGCTCAAAATTCGAAATGAAAATGGATGGAAACAGGGCTACTGTAGCACCCTCTCACAGTGGATGAACCAGTTTGCTGCTGACAGCTGAAACCAGCTGCTCACGGACCATCAGCCTAACAATGGATAGTTAGCAGCACCCTGATGGTTGTTTGCTATTCACAGAGGGCTGAGTGATACTAGCAATAACAGCATTGTAAGAGGGGGACAGTTGAACCCAGAGGCCTCCACCTCTGTTTAATGATGGATGGTTTCTTTTCACAAAGATGGCCTCCTTTACTCCTCTCTCAAACCATTGTTCCTCTCTATCAAGGATGTGAACATCTTCATCCCTGAAAGAGTGACCTCTGACCTGGAGATGAGTGTAGACCACAGAGTCCTGACCTGATGATGTTGATCTTCTGTGCTGGACCATCCTTTTGGCCAGTGGCTCATGCTTTTATTTATTTTCATACAAACGTATTGTTTACTTGACACATTTTCAAAATAAACATTTTATAAGTCTTTTTTGTAAAAATATTATTTGTTTAGTGAAGTCAAGAAAGAGAGAGAGAGAGAGAGAGAGAGAGAGAGAGAGAGAATTTATTGTCATTTGCACCGCATGTAGTACATGTGTTGAAAACGAGATTATGTACACAGGGTCCCAGTTACATCCAACAACAAATGCAAGAGAAATACAATAATAACATCTAGGATTAACTAAGAGAGACATCACATCAGCTAGTAATACACTAAGCCCTAATGTAGTAGAAAAACATCATTATAAACAGCAGCACGAACATGAGCAGATGGTCACAGATGAACGCAGCAACAAGAAACAGATCAGTACAGTATCAGTATGATGTGACATTTTGCAGTGTTTATTCTTATTATTTATTTATTCATGAGTCTGACAGCCTCAGGGTAGAAGCTGTTTCTCAGTCTAGTGGTTCTACATTTGATGCTCCTCAACCTCCGTCCCGAGGGGAGTGGTGCAAAGAGTGAGTGTGCTGGGTGAGTGAGGTCTTTCATGATGCAGGTGGCTCTTTTTCTGCATCTGGAGGTGTAAATGTCTGTGATGGTGGGGAGACTGACTCCCACAGACTTCTGTGCAGCCTTCACCACTCTCTGCAGAGCTTTTCTCTCTGCAACTGTGCAGCCTCCATGCCACACGTTGATGCTGGAGCACAGGACGCTCTCCACTGCACACCTGTAGAACGAGGTGAGGACTGGGCTTCTCAGACCGGCTCGTCTCAGCCGTCTGAGGAAGTAGAGTCTCTGATGACCTTTCTTGATCAGGCTGGTGGTGTTATTGCTCCAGCTGAGGTTATCATTCAAGTGTACACCCAGGTATTTGTAGCTGGAGACCACCTCCACCGCAGATCCACCTATATACAGTGGGGTGTGGGTGTGTTTGTTCCTTCTGAAGTCCACAATCATCTCCTTCGTCTTCTTCACATTCATGTGAAGGTTGTTCTCTTTGCACCAGCTCTCCAGATGTTCCACCTCCTGTCTGTAGCTGGATTCATCATTATCTGTGATGCATCCCACCACAGCTGTATCATCTGCAAACTTAACAATATGACAGCCTGGATGTGTGGCTATACAATCATATGACTACTGTATTTTGTTTTTTGAATATTTATTAGTAATTATTTTATTAAAACATTTAAATTTTTTATGTATTGTGACAGAGGGTTCTTGTCAGCGGCTGCTGAAAGTAACTAATAAAGTAACTTAGTAATCTAACTTAGTTACTTTCCAAATCAAGTAATCAGTAACTTAACTAAGTTACTTTTCCCAAGGACTAATCAGTAACTTAACTAAGTTACTTTTTCAATGTAACTATGCCATCACTGCTTACGACCAAAAATCCGGACTTGTGAACGCCACGTGTAATGCGTTCAGATTTACGAATTTTCGAGTTACGAACGGTGCGTAGGAACGGAATTTGTTCGTAAGTCGGGGACCACCTGTATTTACTTTTTGCTACCTTTAGTTTCTGGCTAGCCTTTTGCAATTGTCAGCTAACTTTTTGATACTACTGTATTTGTTTCTAGCTAGCTCTTGCCATTTTTAGCCAGCCATTTGCTATTTTAGCTTTTAGCTAGCCTTTTACTATACATGCTTTCTAGCTAGCCATTTGCTAAATTTAGCTTTTAACTACCATTCTGCTACTTTTAACCTTGTGCTAGATTTAGTTAGTGCTATACACTTTTTATCCTTTAGCTTTAACCACTGTTGTGCTCTTTTTAGCTTCTTGAGCTTGTTCTCCTCGTTAGCTCAATTTCAGCGTCTTCAGCCGAAGTTAGTAAAAAAGTTTTCAACACGGTTTGTCTCGTTTTCTGAAATCATCTGCGTCCGTGAGTGCAGCTGCAGAGTACCTTGTGAGGGTTGGCCAACAGCAGAATCTGTGTGATGGCAGCTGGAGGCAGGATGGGATTGAAGGGTGGGAGCTCGGTACCGGAGGGAGGCTGCAGCTTCACCTTCATCACCTGGAAAACATTCGATCGTCGTCACTTTAAAACCTCCAGAGTGTGAAAACATCAGCTGGTCCGAAACACTATTTAAACTGATAAGCAGGACTCTCAGCTACTAACACACTAAGTTTTAGCTAAATATCAGTGAAACTGACTGGTTGTAGCCATTTTTGTTCTTGCTAAGGTTAGCTGTGGAGGCCATCTTGAATCAGGTCGACTCCAAAAAGACAATCAGCTGAAGATGCTCATCCAATAACTGCTTTGTGAAAGCTTCAATAAAATCCACATACGGTAGTAGTTAATGAGATATTTTACTAACAGACAGACAAATACACACCCACACACAAGCAGTTACATGATCGCCTGCCTTTCATGGCGGCGGGTGATAATTATTAGAACATTGAAACTTATAAAAGTGAGTGAGTTGAGCAGGCTGAAGTCATCGTCACTAACGGTGATTAAAAAGCTGCACCTACTTTGGGCACGGCTGCCTGGAAACGGATGTTGGTGACGGAGGTGGGGGCTGAGGACAACATGGAGATGATCACCACCAGAACATCGGGTCTGGACGGAGGACAGTCGCGCGCACAGGTGAACAACACTCGGAGACTGTGTTTGTCAAATACGGTCACCGGTAACAAGCTGCCTGAAACATGAGACAAAATGTGTGCAGACATTAAAACAGAAACATTTAATGACACAGGTTTTTTATTTTTTTTACCTCAGTGAGCACAAAAAAACATTTGCGCACACACATTGCTTAAATCTTTGACTTCTGATCTCAAACACTTGGACCTAAACGCATAATTTAGATCCATGAGGGATCCAAAATACATTTTACTAAATGTATTTTATAATCTTTATGTATTTTATATTTCAATTTGTTACTGCTAATGTTTGAACTGTGTTTGTTAAGTGTCCTTGGGTGTCTTGAAAGGCGCTTTTAAATAAAATGATTATTATTATTATTATTATTATTATTATTATTATGACGTCTCACAAATTACAGCATTGAGATTAAACGAGCTGTGAGCTCCTTGTAACTTTAATGAGCATAAAACCACATATTTCTATACAGTACCTAAACTGACAACAGAAAAAGCAACTTAAAAATTTTTTTTTTTTTGTTAACCCTTAGATGCATAAGTGGGGTCAAAAATGACCCCGAGGGTTGTTATTCTTCAAAATCTCTGAAACTAAAAGTTTTTACTCTTCCATATTCCAGGTATTCCTCATAAAACATGTTTGTGACTTCAAGCCATTTGAATTTTTTAAAATGTTTTTATACATTTTCAGAAATTGCAGTTTTTGTGTCACTACCCCAGTTTTTCATGAGTGGGGTCAAAAATGACCCCAAGCATTTCCTATAGAATCTCAAGGGCTTGCTTTGGGAACCTTTGATTCTTACCAACTGTGACTGTCAAGATACATTTTCTGTCTCATTTACACATCTGATACCTGCAGTCTCACCACTAGGAGGTCAGTTTGACACAGCAGCAAACATGTATTGTCTTCATTTACCAACTCCATGACTTTACTGATAGAATATCCTGTTGGTCAACAAAGTAGACACTCTTAGCTAACTACAAAATAATGTTAGTACTTAAGCTAGCTAACATTACACTAGCTTAGTAAGCCAGCTGATATTACTGGATTTGTTGTGTAGAAACTCACTGTATTCATAATTCCTTGTAACAAATGCAAACCTGTTGGATAACCAATTATATATTATTATATATATTATTCATTGTTGTCATAGTCCTTTGTTGAAACCAGGTCTCTTGTTTGTCTATTTTATGTTTTCTCATCTAAACTATCATGGCTATTTGGAGGACAGCAATACCCGAAGACCTTGCTCGAGATATGATCCTGAACGGATGACATGTCAGGCTGTCTGGAAACCAACCTGCCTCTGCTGAACAAGATCAGTCAGACACGGAGGAGTCCTTTGAGACCTCCAAAGAGGGAATGGATATTGTGTCCAACAGAATGAGCCACGAGGGCTCTTACTAGGAAATCCAGGACAGAATTTCTAGGCGCAGCCAAGGTGTTGAGAGGATCCGTTTTGGTGACCTTAGAATCGCTTCTCTGTTTTTTGCAGATGATGTGGTCCTACTGGCTTCATCAGTTCGTGATTTACAACTTTCACTGGAGCGGTTTGCAGCCGAGTGTGATGCGGCCGGGATGAGGATCAGTTCCTCCAAATCCGAGGCCATGGTCTTGAGCCGGAAAAGGGTAGCATGCCCTCTCCGGGTCGGGGAGGAGGTCCTGCCCCAAGTGGAGGAGTTTAAGTATCTCGGGATCTTGTTCACGAATGAGGGAAAACTGGAGCGTGAGATCGATAGGCGGATAGGTGCAGCGTCCGCAGTGAAGCGGGCGCTGTACCGGTCTGTCGTGGTGAAGAGAGAGCTGAGTCAAAAGGCAAAGCTCTCAATTTACCGATCGATCTACGTTCCCACCCTCATCTATGGTCATGAGCTTTGGGTTATGACCGAAAGAACAAGATCTCGGATACAAGCGGCTGAAATGAGTTTTCTCCGCAGGGTGGCTGGACTCTCCCTTAGAGATAGGGTGAGAAGCTCAGTCATCCGGGAGGGACTCGGAGTAGAGCCGCTGCTTCTCCACATCGAGAGGAGCCAGTTGAGGTGGCTCGGGCATCTGGTTAGGATGCCTCCTGGACGCCTCCCTGGTGAGGTGTTCCGGGCATGTCCCACCGGGAGGAGACCCAGAGGAAGACCCAGGACGCGCTGGAGGGACTATGTTTCTCGGCTGGCCTGGGAACGCCTTGGGATTCCCCCGGAGGAGCTGCTCCAAGTGGCTGGGGAGAGGGAAGTCTGGGCCTCCCTACTTAGGCTGCTACCCCCGCGACCCGACCCCGGATAAGCGGAAGAAGATGGATGGATGGATGGGCTCTTACTAGGCAGAGTTAGCTCCCACTCAGGCTAAAACACCAAGCCACAATTTACTGAGAAGTTGGTCAGGGCCTGCACCTGGGTTTAGCACCATCTCTCAATAGATGCATGAAAGCTGTTTATCACTGATAGTATATTAGAAGGGCAGCACGGTGGCGCAACTGGTAGAGCTGCTACCTCTCAGCGAGCAGGTCCCTGGTTAAAATCCCGGTCCGGGGGCCTTTCTGGGTGGAGTTTGCATGTTCTATCCGTGCATGCGTGGGTTTCCTCCGGGTATTCCGGTTTCCTCCCACAGACCAAAAACATGCATGTTAGGCTGATTGGTAACTCTGAATTGTCTCTAGGTGTGAGTGAGAGTGAATGGTTGTTTGTCTCTTATGTGGCCCTGTGATGGACTTGCGACCCATCCAGGGTGTATCCCGCCCCTCGCACAGTGATTGCTGGACATGGGCACCGGTGACCCCCATGACCCAAAAATGGAAGAAGCAGGTAAAAAATAATGGATGGATGGATTGTATATTAGAAGAGGTGTTGACATGAACAAACATGGAGGGAAGAAGAGGCACAGAAGGCCAACAGAAGAGAAAGAGGTGCCAGATGTGTCCAAGAAACAAAAATAGCAAAGACACCAATTGGTGCAGGAAATGCAGTACTACAGTTTGCAATGGTCACAGCCAAAAGCAAATAGTTTGTGACAACTGCACACTGAATAGAGAAAATATGTTTGTGTGGGCACATGTGAGTGTACAGTGTTCTGGTTGTATGTTCATTCTCTTTTTTGTCCTTCAGACAGATGGACATTCTAGCAATAATTTTTGAAGATGTTTGATGTTATTTCGTGTGAAAAACTGTTATAAAAAGTTATGAATAACCATATTAAATGTAAAATTAGTCTTTTGTTGACCCAAATATAATAGATATAACTGCCTTTAACCAAAATTAAAGACATCATTTAAATTCATTGCAAAAACCCATTGATTCTAATTGGGGTCATTTTTGACCCCACTCATGGAAGAATGTAGGTATTGGTCGTTCATGCATCTTAGGGTTTTCAAATTCAAATGTTTGCAGTAGAATGAGTAATGGTTAAAGTGGCTGTGTGACATTAGTGATTTTATCAGTTATTATGAATAGATTGTGTATCCAGCCTCATCACACAGTAATTAGCTGAATGTGGCTAAAGTAAGTAAAATTTTGGCCTTTAAAAAAAATAATGATAACTTACCAACAACTTAATGAAAATAACAATACTTTTATCTTAATTTTAAAGCTCAAGCAGATTTTGTGGCTCTTTTCAAATTATATTTAGTAGAAAATATATTTAAAATGTTTGATTTTGTAGCTATAAAGGTTGCAGACCCATGGTCTATGTTTCCAAAAACAATAAACAATGATTTTTTTTTTAAAATAGCCTAAATTGTTGCCTTGAACCACTTTGGCTGTGGCTGCCTGCCTGGGAGGAGTCGACGAGGGACAGGACGACGACCCCCAGAAACCATCTTAGATCCAGAAAACTGGTTGGTCCACTTAACGCCAAAATTACACTACATGCGTTCCGGCTCCGCCCCGCTCCGGTCCGACCTCCGCAGCAAATACGCACCCATTATAATCAATGACAGAATTTACACTGGCTCCGCACGGCGGCGGCGAGCTGCGGAGAGCGGACGGCAGTCCGTCAAAATTAGAAATTTTTCTATTTCTGCCGGACGCCGGAGCTGTGCCGGAGTCAACTTTTGAAGATTACGTCGCACCAACAGGAAAAGGAACGAGCACAACTTCCGTATTTACAAAATAAAATCACCACGGGCGGACTAATCCTAGCTCTATACGGATTTATTTGTACAAAAATGCTGTCAAACTATCATTTATGACTACGCCTACAAACGCAATACAAGAAATAAATAAATAAATAAAGTATTTTATTCTGAAAATGTAATACCTCACTTCCTGTTGCTCAAACCATGTCCTGTCGCTCATTTACGAGAGAAGATCAAGGCAGCAGTCTCTACTGTTGTTCTCCTTCTTCCACCGAATGAATTGTTTTGTTCTGACTTACTTATTTATCACTTGATTTATCGCGCGATCCTGCAAATCCCGCGCATGCGTCTAGGAGCGGCGCATGCAGGCGGACCTGAGCTGAGCGGAGGAAGTGGAAATTGCAGTTTGAGACGCTCAGCTGCGACCTGCGGAGCGGAGCGAACCGCATGTAGTGTAATTTTGGCGTAAGGTGTTTACTGCTTGGTGGGGAAACAGTTTACTGGAACTGAAGCCCTCCAGATACAGGGTGAAACGTCTCTATAAAAAAGAAACTGTCCAGATGACCTGACTGAGAATTATTGGATTTGGTACCTGGATGACTGAGCATGAACTTTGTTGCCTAAATTGTTAAATTTATTCTGTTGGTTTTATGACTATACAACACAAATTAAAAAAAAAAAATCCTGCACGTTTATTTTTTGCAATTTCTTACAATACTTCCTTACTTTACTACTCCTCACACCATAGTTTACACAGCAACAATAATTAAATATTTTCATTCAATGGCTTTGACCCAATTTTTCTTTTTTAAATGTCAGTTTTTTGATAACGTAATTCTCTAAACAGAACGATATGACAAGTGCATTAAAAACAAACTCTGCAGAGTATTTTTTAACCTTTTAAGTTTGAGATGTTTTACCTAAACTACGGTACTAATAAATCTATCAGTACAGTATTTTATTTTTATTTATTTTTTTATTACAAATGATTTGCAGTTAAAATTTGCTGTATTTTCTTTACAAGGTTCTGAAGTTTGGGTTGTTTGAAAGTTAAAACAAAACAAAGCTGGGTTAAAGGTATTGTGACATGATGTTGGAAATTTGCATATTTGTAACAACATACAGTATATATCTTATATCATTCAGCTCTGTTCGTTTTTGCAAAATAAATTATAAATATATTAAAATTTCATTCAAGTTAGGGTAATTTTTTCTCTGGGACACGCCCCTAAAAATCTGCGCATTTCCGCAAAACGTCATCGTGACGTGACAACGGGCAGAAGGCAGAGCCTTGCCCGTTTGTCTGGTGTTTTAACTGCTTGCCATACAGATTCATTTCCTGAAAGATCGCCTCTTTTATTTGTGTAACTTGAAAAATGCCGTCACGTTGTAGCGCATTTGGGTGTTCTAATATCAGCAGTGAACAAGTGAGCATTCACAAATTTCCAAAAGATGAGAAACTTCGACAAGAATGGACCAGACAAGTGCAGAGAACGAGGGACCGATGGTGTATGTCTGCAGCGACCATTTTACTGCCGATTGTTTTCAGGAAAGACCTGGTATAAAAGAATCTTTAGGATTACCAGTAAGATTCAGAAGACTTTTAAAACCGGATGCTATTCCTACTATTTTTAAAAGAAAATCTACAGAAGAAAGTGCCACAGGAGCTACCACGTCAAAACAACGCAGGGACCATCGGAAGACTGTCCAGGAGATGAGTAAGTCTTTGTGTAAACATAATCGGAGGTGTGTAGTGTTTTAGATGATAAACTATATATTTTACGTGAGTTCATGTTGTTTTACTTTATACACTGTGAGTGTATAAAGCCAATTATCACGGCAGATTCTTTATGTTCGCTGCTAACAAGCTAGCCGAATCAGTAGCACACACACTTTTCTAATAATGTCTTTTTAAATTATGTCTGCGCGATCAAGTAACATCAGTAAGTTTATTTATTTAGGGAGGGTTTATTAATGAGAGTTTTGGATGATTTACTGTCTTAAAATGATAGATCTCAAACGCAATCGGACATGCTCCGCCATTATTATTTAGATGCACGTTGGAGCGTGCCTTCCCGTTGTCACGTCACGATGACGTTTTGCGGAAATGCACGGATTTTTAGGGGCGTGTCCCAGAGAAAAAACTACCATAACTTGGAATGAAATTTTAATATATTTATAATTTATTTTGCAAAAACGAACAGAGCTGAATGATATAAGATATATATATGTTCTGACAAATATGCAAATTTCCAACATGATGTCACAATACCTTTAAGGTTACAGTCAATGCTGAGTTAATTACAAAGACCACTCAGTTTTTGACTGGTAAATAAAAGAAAAATATCTGACTTTGTCTTTTAGTGTAATTATTTTTTCAGACAATGATAACTTGGATCATTCCAGCACCGTCTGCTGATGACGACTTTAGGTTTTGAATTACTGTTTCCTGTAATATAGAGACAAACCAGCATCTTTGTTCTTACTGGGTTTGATGGACTCCAGAGGCACGGTGACGTCCGTCAGTGAGATGCTGTCGTGAAGATCAGCTGCTGATGAGCTTTTCTCTGCGAAGCTAACGTTGGAGAGGAGGAGGGCGTCAGGTGGGTCTGAAAGGAGGCTGGACGTCAGCTCAGCAGCAGCAGGTCTAGAACTGGTGCCAGATTTAGTTTGCAGATCTCGCAAAGAGATTTTAGAATGAGGCTGAAGTTTATCCCTGCAAAAAATGAGAAAAAACAGCAACTTAAAAGTCAAAATAGACGTCATTGTTCTTTTAACAAACAAAACCACCGCTGTGGTGCATTTCACTTTATCTGGCAACATATAAGCCGTTCTTTCTGTATTTTCCAGGAAGTTTTACTCACCATTTCACCTGCTGGCTTTCTGGAGGTAGAGACTGTTGTAACAAGGTTTTCCCCAACAACTCCAATTCTTCCATGGCTTTGGGTTGAGCAGGAAGGGCGCCTGCTGGTGGAGCGTGCGAGGTTTGGACCACAGCTGGTTGTAACGCTGCAGCTGGAGCTGAGGGTTCTGCAACATTTAGCATCTGGGAACAAAACGGGGACTTTGTTTTTGAGTCACGTCTCAGGGTTCCCAGCATTTGAATTAAATTCAGTTTATTTATACAACTCCAAGTCACCACAGAAATCATCTCGGGACACTGAACAGAAACATTCACATACATCAAAAGTAGGTTAATAACATTAATTATCCGAGGAGCAGACTGATTTGAGTTTAACTTCATTGCAGACTCTCATTTTGAGCAAATATGAAGGCAACAATGGAAAAGAAAAACTCCCTCATGAGGAAGAAACCTCCAGCGGAACCAGGTTCAGGACAAGCGTCCATCTGCTTCGACCGGCTGGGTTTGAGAGGAACAGGAAGGAGGAACAGATACACAATTTCATGAAAACCCAAGTAAACTCCTGGAATTCCAGGATATACTTCCGTCAAATGAAATGCTCAAAACATAGGTGGCGGGCATTCACATCATGACAGTAATATACTGTATTATATCCTACAGTACGCGTTTAGAGCAATCTTCCTAATAATTCATTATAGCCAGTCAGTATGGATACAAATACTATGTATACAGTGTAGAAACATAACATAGACTCAATGATACTAGAATACAGTACTACGGTACCGGTAGTAATACCGGTAATCTTCTAATCAACAGATCTGTGCTCTTATTCCCCAAGTTTTCCCTGTCTGGAAAATGATGTCTTTTTCCAGGTCATTTCAGATTTCCAGTCACCTGGGAACCCTGAAGTGTGTAAAGAGATTACACTTATCAGTCTTTAATGTTAAATCTGTACAAAAACCAGCGTGTTGAATAATCAACATGTAATTGCATCTGTGTGTCTCTGTCTGTTAAAAAAGTATCTCAGTGCAGAGCTGCAACCGCTGACAGCTAATTTGTGAATGGCATTGGAGAAGGCGTCTTTTAAATTTCTCCAAACCTTTGTGGCTTTCTCAGTTTCCTTATAAGTTTTATCGCCTAAAATTGGATCATGACCAAACCATTTTTGTGACAAATCTCACAAAATGGTCATAGAGTTGATCCTTCCTAAACCATTCTCATGTTAGTTTATGTAAATGTCCACGCGCTGCAGCTGAATTTTGACACCTACACTGCAGCATTCTGACAAGAAGACATCCAAGGCTGGCATCCGAAATGTCCCGTTCTATGACAAAACATGGAGGTGGGCTATAAAGTTATACAGTATACGTGGACTAGTATCCCATTTTACAAGCCAAGTACACAAAAATGGGACATCACTTTTTTCTTCTGGGAGACTAGAACAAAAAATGCCAGATTTCTTGCAGTTTTGAGCCATCAACTAATCACAGCTCTGTGAAGAACTAGAAAATATCTGATGAACAGATGGACAGAGTCGTTCGTGGTCACAGAGTACACCTAGAGAAAGGAAGTAAGTGATGAAGAGGAGTGGTCTGAGGACAGAGCCTTGGGGCACACCCATGGAGACGGGGAAACTGAGAATGGAAGGATTTTCGCTGAATGAATTGAGTGTGGTCAGAGGAATAAGATTTGAACTTTCTGTTTGCTTTTATCCATTCAAACATGTACAACATAATCTTACTTCCCACCTGAGAGATGCTGCCGGAGTCACAGTTTTCCGTTACATTCAAGCCTAGAAAGATTAAAAACATTTACAGTTTCTGCAGCTTATAACACTCAAACTCTTTTCAAACAATCCTTGCATGGAAAATATCGGCATCAAATTGTGCCAAACAAGTTTCTTTAACTTACCCAGAGACACGAGTTCATCGTCTAAAAGGTTCAATCCAAGGTTCTGAGTCAGAGCCTGTGGGACGGAAAAGTTTGAGTTGGACGGTTCTGTCTTGGCTGAGACATTGAGTCCTTCCAGGTCTACAAGAGCTGAACTGCTGCCAGATTTAGAGTCTGTAGAAATATGAATAAAATTAAACTAGGCACCAATTAATGTGGAGTTTAGTTTACTCGTCAGAAGGAAACGGGAATACACACCTGGTTGCGAGGACATGGCGCCTCCATCTTTTGTCACCTCCTCCCCCTTCACCAGCTGCCTGTACAGATTGATGACCTGCGTCAAGCTGTCGTTGGCCTGTAGGATATCGGCTGTGAGGAGGAAACTGGTCAGCATCACCCCCGTGGCTCTCAAATCCCACAGTCAAATCAAAACCTACCTAAAGCTTCGTCGTTGTCTTCTGTATCGCTCGCTAATCTAAACAGAGTCGGCCTCATCTTCTCACAGCGCTGGTAGAGATCCTGAAATCAAAACCACGATTTAACATTCGAACACGTTTGCTGCAATAATTCAGTTTTTTTTTTTCTGTCTATTCTGCCTCGTACCTGCAAACTTATGACATTCAAAGCCCACATTAGCCTGAGTTTTTCTTTCCTCACTGAAATCTGCTCATTCTTGTGAAAAACATTTGAAGTTCTGCTCCAAATAGGTTCTCATTTTATTTTTCATGAAAAACGACAAGAGTTAATATATCACTGAGGATTAATATTCTGTTGTAAACCCGGATCATAAAAAAAACCAAACACTGCTGCTTCAGGTAGTTTCTGGCTGGGCTGTGACTGTTTGAGACTAGCTGCAGACTCAAAATTGAAAGAAAAATATTCAGATTGTCGGTTGCAGTTTTACTGCATTCTGAGCGTTTTTCAGCCGAGCAACTAGAAACTCGAGTGGCTGTGTTTTGGGCAGCCCATTTTTGAAAATAGCGACCTGTTTTTGTGTCCACAGCTTACAAAATTGTATTCAAAGCTTTAATTTTCTTTCCCTATTCAGCTTGATTTAAACCCACCTTGGTAGCTGGCCCCATTTTAATGATTTAATCTGTGGGATCACACTTTAAATGAAGACAGGCAGATATTTAAGAATTATTTTTTTATCATCAGTGACATTTTTAGACCTGGATATTTGGTTGTTGTCATGAGAGAACTGTTCGGGTGTTAAAATAAAACTTGATGATATGACTAGAGATGCACGATATTATCGGCATAGTATTGGCCGGTCTTTGCAATAAAGTCAAGTTCCTTTTTCCAGCCACTTATTGCTACTTGTCTTAACTTTTTGGGGGATTTGTTGACACTGTGAAATTTTGAATCAACATATTTTTCCTTTAAAATGTTACATTTACTCAGAGTAAACTTTTGATCTGTCATCTATGTTCTATTACGAATAAAATATTGACTTTTGCCATCTCCACATCAATGCATTCAGTTTTTATTCACAATTTGTTTAGTGTCCCAACTTTTTGGACAGTTATAAAAGAGGCATACAGATTGTTTTTTGTTTAACAAATTAAAATAAGATGGCAAAATAATAGCAAAAACAGATAGATAAGGCAAATGTAGAAAACTAAAAACAGGAACATGTCAGGTTATCGGCCAAATAAATTTGAACATTTCGGATATTGGCCAAAAATCCAATATTGTGCATCCTTAACAAACAAGAAACTAAACTGAGAATGCTTCGAGATAGGTTTGAGATGCCTGCAACAACTTTGGGAGCACTGTGGGAGAAAATCTTTTTCAGAGATTTTTGGAACATGGTCAAAATTCAAGCCGTTTGGCAGCTCTGAACTGAGGAAATTGAAAACCCCTGCAAACGTTTCAAGACATTCCCTCGTTTATGCCGTTCACCAAAGAGCTGACGGGTCGGCACAGAGACCTTTAGGATCCAGTGGAAAACATCTGGTGGCACAAAATGCAGCTAACCGAGCCCCCTGAACTGTGTGATAAGTTTGTTTTACGTCACATTGTAGCGCAACAGCATGAAGTGGGAGCATCCTGGTATTTTCACAATAAGGGTCTCTAAAGCACTAAGAGGTAATAATAATAATAATAATGAATTCAATTTATAACGCACTTTTCATTAAAGGGGACCACAGATGCAAAATTCACTTTTTAATGTTTTTGTACTCAACTTTGGGTATTTACTTCATAAAAAAACAGTCCTAAGGCCAAAAAAATGCACCCAGTGGTTTATTTACTATAAGTATATTTATTTATCTTAGATAGAAACGGCCCGATTGCACTTCCTGCGGTTTGTTACGTCACAAACCGCAGCCACAACCCACAGCCACAACCCATCCCAACCTTTGTCCCGCCCCCGTCACCTAGCAACCCCTGGTAATGCTCCACCCACGCGGTTCCTGAGTTCATCTCAGCCTGCACACTAGGTGGCGGTATGCACCTAACAGTTGTTTGCGATCCGCCATAAATCAAATGGAGAAGAAGAAGAATAGTTCATCTCAGCAGAATGGCTCCTAAAGTTAAATGTTGCGTTGTTGGCTGCATTACACAACATGTGTTGATACACACTCTTCCAGTCTCAGAGAGCAGAGATGCGTGGCTTAATTTTATTTTTAATGGCAATGTCCAGGCGACATTACCGTAGAAGAATTACACTTCTTATACGATGAAGGACTACTTTTGCACAACTGCCAGTTTGGTTGAGTGGTTAGCGCGCTCGAACGCCACTCGGGAGACCTGGGTTCGCATCTTGTCCATGCATCTTCCCCCCCCCTTTTTTTTTTAAACTCCTGGCGCAGATAATGGAGCACTAAGCAGATTTAAAATTGATAGTTTTCAGATGGGAACAGATGTGTGCATGTTTGTGTGAGTGTGTGTGTGTGTGTTTGTGTGTCGGGCCAGCACGGCTCCTCGGAGAAACACAGATAAAAAGATAGCCCCGCTGTGAGTGTGTGTGTGCGTGTGTGTGCTTTGCTCCCTCCAGCTCGCGCGCACAGGCAGAGGGTGGGAGAGTCAGAGGAGACATTACAGAGGAAGAATAAAAAATGACACGACAACTTGTACACTCTGATCTGTCGTGGTCCAGTTCAGCTCAGTCAGCTCGGCTCTGTGGTAGTAACGTGAGTTGACTTCCTCGTCTGCCTTTGGAGGGCGGAGTTAATGCAAGCAGAACTTTGAAGGGCGTGCCACGAGATCTCATTATCATAAACCGGTCGTTCAAAACGAAAGTTAAAAATGGCAGAATTAAAAAGGGTATAATTGATTATCTAAGAATTATTTTGTGTATTAAATTGAATAAACAGTGTCTGGTAACCCCAAAGAAATACCATAAAAATTTTAAAAACATATCTGTGGTCTCCTTTAATGAAAATCTCAATGAAAGGTACAGTTGGTTTGGCACAAGGTGATAATGAAGCTGCATCAGCAAGACTAAATCATGAGCCTGTAAAAATACTATAATATGATCTTTATGTGTTGTTGAGCTTTACAAACCTTAATGAGCTCCTGGTTGCTCTGGGAGCAGCTCTCCGCTCCGTACCCCTCCAGCAGCTGGCTCAGCAGGCTGACGCTCTCCTTCACCTCCTGGATGGCGTTCACACGCTTCGATACCTTTTCCACTCGCTTCTGATCCTGAGAAAGACGTAACGATTTTGTTACAACCAACGCCACTGACACAACAGAGGTATAAAGGCGGTATACTATCTACAGACATGTACTTGTACTGATAACATAAAATGTCTCTAAATGATGCAAAAAGTAAAAATTAAAGATAAATAAATATTTTTTATAAGAACTGATGAAAAAGGAATCAAGGATACAGTTCATATATTTTGGACTAAAACTGGTTAATGATATATTACAGTGTACAAAGTCACATTTTTGTAATTCGAATGGGACATTTCCTTTCAAAATAAAGTTAACTAAAGTCATTTTAATGTATAAAGCTGAAGACAAATTACCAAATCCATATCTGAGTATTTATTATTATGTTATAAAACATTTAATTTGATGAACTCAGCTTAAGATCTTTTAATGGACGTACTTTTAGATGTACAGTATTGTTTTTTGTGTACCGGTACTTTACGGCCTAAGTCAGGGGTTCCCAACCCTGGTCCTTGAGGAACACCATCCTGCATGTTTTAGTTGTTTCTCAGCTCAGACGCACGTGATTGTAATAAATGGGTGATTTCAGGCTTCTGCAGAACACGAGGAAATAATTAAATTACTGAATCAGGTGTGTTGGAGCAGGGAAACAACTAAAACATGCAGGATGGTGTTCCTCAGGGACCAGGGTTTGGAACCCCTGGTAAGTGAACTATCTTTCATAAAACACTTAAAACGAATGTATACGGTAAATTAATTTTTTCATTCTTAAAAAACATTGTTACATATTTGCATATTTCATTATTTCCAGACACAAAACCAGTCTCTTTGATCAAACATATCAAACCCTTAATATTTCAGATTTGTGTGCACATTTTTAACGTTTTGGATCATTTTGAGGATAAAGGGTCAAAAAGTGATGACACAAATTGAGCAATACTCAAAGATTTAATCTAAATTATAATATTTTGCCTAAAGTCATAAATATTTAAGCTTCAGATCTCTTGAGCAGTGAAGTCATTGAATTTTTCACACGAAGAGGAAGCGAACACGCACGGTCAACAAAACGTCTCACCTCCTGAACCATTTCCTTAATGAGCTTGTTTGCTGCTCTCAGATCATCGGGGTGTGTGCTCTTCAATAAACGGGACAGCGCCTGCAAAAACAAAGAGCCGAGGAGAGGAAAGAGGAAGGGAAAGGTGTAAACTATTTGTCCTTTTAAAAAAAAAATGCTCCCAGGCATCGGACTTCAGAAACACGCGGACCATGAAAACTAAATATCGCACTAAGAGACAAAAACACAGAGACACGTTAAAGTTTAATTAAGTTTAGATTTAAAAGTTTCAACTAAAATAAAATCCCCTTTTACTGAGAGGAGATGGAGTTTTAGCCATTTTAGTCAAACTTTGTAAATGATCCAACAATGTTCAGTCAGGTTATCTGGGTGGCTTCTATTTTTCTGAGACGTTTCATCCTTCATCCAAAGGACTTCATCAGTCCAAGGAGCCACAAACAAACTGGAGTCCCACAAGCACCACACTACCATAGTGGGAATTTTTTTTTTTTTTTTTGCTGGTGATCAGATGGTTTCTGGGGCCCGCCCTCTCCCCCGGTTTCAAGTTAGTTTGTGGTGCCTCGGACTGACAAAGTCCTTTGGATGAAGGTTGAAACGCCTCAGCAAAAAAGAAAACATCCAGATGATCTGACTGAACATTGTTGGAATTTTATCTGGATTAGTGAGCATGAACTTTGGAGTTTTTAACCATTTTGGCTAGGACTGCCTTAGAGGAGTTGACAGGGGAGAGGGCAGGCCCCAGAAACCATCTGATCACCATCAAACTTTTTTTTCTCCCCACTATGGGAGTGTGGTGCTTGTGGAACTCTAGTTTGTTTGTGGTTCCTCAGACTGATTAAGTCCTTTGGATGAAGGACAAAACGTCTCAGAAAAAAAGAAAGAAAAGAAACCGTCCAGATGACCTGACTGAACATCGCTGGCTTTTTACCTGGATTATTGGGCATGGACTTTGGTGTTTTTAAATGATGTTCTGCGTGATCTCATGACCCTCAGCTACGCTTTTCCTTCTTTCGGCTGTTCCCTTCCTTAGGGGTCACAACAGCAAACTAACTCGCGCAAAGAATTATTTTTATGCCGGATGCCCTTACTGACGTAACCACAGACCACCGAGCTACCACAGCCCTCTGTGTGGAGAAGAGATGCCATCCAAGGGTGCCC
>JBBPBX010070208.1:0-18653 GCA_038048925.1 Garcialebias charrua
CCACACTTTGGACTTACCGGTACTTTGCTACTTCGGACTCTCTCTTCTTAAAGGCTCCAGTATAGCTCTGCGTACGTCCATACGCGTGTCCGTACGCGCGTGCTGTACACAGACAGTTAAGCCCCACACCCTAGCGTACGTTCTCGCGTACATTCTCGCGTTTTCGCACTAAATTCTTGACATCATTTGAGCAGCTGTAACGCAGAGTATTTACCTACGGGACAAATTGAAGTCGCTGATTGGTCATTTGCTGACACGCCTACTGCATTGATTGACAGGTCAGGGGGGGAGAAAGACAGGGGCTGGCAGTTGCAGCTGCAGCGGTGTTCTGTGTTTATATGTTAATAAAAAGTTCTAAAAAAATTAAAACAGGGAGCGCTGGTCCTGCAGCCCACACATCAGACCAGCACACTAGGAAATCTCCAGAACCTTCCGCAGTCACGTTGGACCTGAGTTTAATTCGCTCGTGACAAATTTGTTCATTTCTCATCATTTCAGTCATGGAGTCAACGGAGGAGGAAGCGATCAATTGCCTTTTTGCACAAAAAAAAAAAGAAAAGGCCAGATCAGGGATGAAGAAGGGGAATTTAATACATTTGTGTCGCATACCAAACAGTCCGGCGCCGGGTAGTTTATTGTGCGACAACGCGTTTGCGTACGCAGTCGTAAAATTTGAGCTTTGCACATACATGCCCTACGGGGATACGTTTGTACCTCTGCGTAGTACGTGCGTACAGCTGCGTATGGACGTACGCAGAGCTATACGGGAGCCTTAACTGTTCTTCTGATGAACTTCCTATTACTGATCACCTGATGATTTCATTTAATGTCAATCTTAAAATTTTCCTCAGAGAAACCTCAACACATTCTTTCCTTCTGTAATATCAAGAATATCAACCATGACATTCTTTTATCTCATACTGTATTAATAACACCTTCTTCACCCTCAATTCTTCCAACCCAGATTATCTTGTCACATCACCAACATCCCATACCATGTGTCGTTGTGTCCCTGGGCAAGACACTTAACCCCGAGTTGCTCCCGGTAGGACTGGAAAGCGCCTTGCATGGTAGTCTGCCGCTACCGGTGTATGAATGTGTGTATGAATGGGTGGATGGTTGGTATTGTAAAGCGCTTTGGGGCCCCTCATAGGGGGCTGGAAAGCGCTATATAAATAAGCTCCATTTACCATATTAATCTGCATTTGATTAAAAAAAACATACTTGAACTTGGGATTTTTTTATTTTATTTAGGAGAAATAGCCCCAACTGGTGGACATATCAGGAACCGCCACTGGTCTGACATGATTTATTTCTCTAACCTATAGGGGTAAACTCTGACCACTGCAATTTTTTGCAGATATCTAGCTCTTGCGCCTTGGTCAAGAGTCTGTAATCTGTTTGTTCGCCATCTTCTGCAACTGTAAACAACAGTGCGGGACCGCGAGCGGAAGTAAAAAAACATCTTCCGCTATGAATTATGGGTTGTGGTGCCAAATCAGGAATAAGGTGGATACTACCTGTATAAATAAAGGGTAAATGCAAAAACATTAAAAAATAAATAAGAACCTTGGATTATCCTTCAAATTAATGCCCTTAGTGGACAACCATACCTTTTGGCCCAACTGTTATTCATGTACAGCAGATTGCTGATAGTCAGCAAACTTTTTGTTTTGCTCGGCTCTCTGAAGAAGGGCTGCTGTTGTCTTGTGCCAGATCCTACAACAATGACAGAGATTATGCTGGACAGAAGGAACAAAAATCTCAGATTCTTGAGTAGGAAACAAAGGCGGTGAGTACCCCAGAGAGGCTTCTAAGGGAAAATGCCTGTTGTAGAGGATGTTTTTTGAGTTGTGTGCAAATTCAACCCAGGGGAGATGTTGGCTCCAGGTTGTGGGATTACTCTCAGTTACATACCGTAATGCAGCTTCTAGTTCTTGATTGCACTTTTTGGTTTGCCCTTTCAACTGAGGTCACGCTGGATGTGGCTCCCAGTGCCGGGCAAAAAGCTTTCCCCACTTGTGATATGAACTGGAGACCTATGTCTGAAACTATATCTTGGGGTATGCCATGCATGTGAAAAACATGTTTGATAAGGATGTGTGTCTCTGATACAGAAGGAAGCTTTACAAGAGATATAAAGCCAAAGCAACTTTGAAAAAAATAATCAATTATGGTATAGACAACTGAATTACCTCCAGATACAGGCAGACCTTTGATGAAATTGAGTGGGATGTGTTACCAAGGTTGTTTGGGTTTAGGAAGAGGAAGGAGTAGACCTGCCGGGGTTGGTTCTTGTTCTTGTTATGGGTACACATGGAACATGCTATCACATACTCTTTGATATTTTAGTCCATGTTTTGCCACCAAAATTGCTCTTTGTCAAGAGAAGCATGATGGGTTTGGTGCCTAGGTGATAAGAAAATTTTGCAGAGTGAACTCAGTGCAAAACCTTACTTGTTATAATGGTTGGGATGAAGAGTCTTCCTGAAGGATCAGTGCCCAAATCTGGGTCTCTTCATTAGGGATGGGAACCGAGAACCGGTTCTGTTAGAGAACCGGTTCTTAAAAGTCCAATTCCATGGAATTGTAGGATGCTTGTCTTAACGATTCAGCTTATCGGTTCTGCAGACTCCTGGTGGTGACGTATTTAAGCGCTGACATCACAGACATGCGCCGCGCCCGAAAAAAATAAATATTTCTTAGCTGACTTCATAGCAGACGTCCTTCTGAGCTTAACGAAATGTTCAAATCAGCTGGATTTAAAAAAAAAAAGTTCGCGGAATTTTAGGCAGGCGCCAGGCGGGTCAAACCGGACGCTTTCTTTCTTTAAATTTAGCTAAATAAACGCTTAAAAAATATATTTCTTAGCTGACTTAATAGTAGACGTACTCTTGAGTTTAACGAAATGTTCAAATAAGCTGGATTTTAAAAAAAAAAGTTCGCTGATTTTTATGCAGGCGCCAGGCGGGTCAAACCGGACGCTTTGTTTCTTTAAATTTAGCTAAATAAACGCTTAAAAATATATTTCTTACCTCACTATAGCAGACGGGCTCCTGAGCTGAACCAAATGTGAAATCAGCTGGATTTAAAAATCCGCGGTGTGGTTTATGAGTGGTATCTTGCAAACAAAAACAGCTACATCCACAGCAGGGAGCGGGCAGCGACAGAGTCATCAGTCCGACCAAAGGAGTCTTTTTTCGAACACAGCAAGTAGAAACTTCTGGAAGTGGCCACTCTTCCTCTTCACTCTCTGAGTCCTCTGCTGGCTGCTGCCTACAGCGCCTCTAAAGCGGCCGAAACTGGTACTGCACCATTTTCGCCAAAAATGAAAAACGAAGTCTAAAAATATGGGAAAATATCCATAAATAAATTCTTTATGAACACAAATGGTTTACTATATTTTATTACCCAAATGAGAATTGATAACAGAATTGATAAGGAATCGAATCGATAAATGACATCGATAAAGGCATCCATATTGATAATTTCTTATCAATTCCCATCCCTACTCTTCATTGAGTTGCACAAATCTCTTTCTTGATGGCCCTAGTCATCATTCCCATTGTGTAGGATTGAGGAAGAATCATTGCCAGAGTGCTAAATCCTTCAGGTGAAGAGAACTGGTGAGAAAGAGTATCAGGTTTGATATTATGGGTGCCAGGAATGTATGTTGAACTGGGCAATAAACAAAGACCAAGACTGGAGATCTTTGAGAGAGGACCGCTCCCATCCCTGTGTCCAATGTATCCACCTCTACTATGAATTGCTAGTGGGAGTATGAGTGAGACAATATGGCGGCCGATGAGAAGAGTTGCTTTAACTCCTGAAAAGAGTATTTTGCCTCTTAGGACCAGATTAATTTTCTTACGGATGAGGTAAATTGTGTGAGTGGTATAACTACCTTACTGTAGTTCTTGATGAACTGCCAGTAGAAATTGGAGAACCCTAGGAAGCGTTGCCACTCCGCCACTGCCTTGATTTTTTTCTGGATCAGAACGAACATGTCCTTCAAAAATAAAACCCAGGAAGCTTATGGAGGACATGTGAAACTCACATTTCTCTGCCTTAAAGAACAGTTGATTTTCCAGGTCTTTGAAGGACTGCCTCAACAAATTTTGTTTGCTGAATGGCATCCTTGGAGTAAATCTGAATGTCATCTAGGTATACAAATACATTTAAGAAATTTCTCATGACATTGTTAACTAGGGCTTGAAAAACAGCAGGTGCATTGGTTAATCCGAAGGGCATGACTAGATATTCAAAATGTCCCAAAGGGATCTTAAATGCTGTTTTCCATTCATCCCCCTTCCAGATCCTCACCAAATGGTAGGTGTTATGTAAGTCCAATTTAGTAAATATGGTGACATCCTGATGTTCATAAACTGAGTTGATCAGTGGTAATGGGTATTTGTTTTTTACTGTTATTTTATTTAACCCTCTAAAATATATGTAGGGTCTCAAGGTTTTGGCTTTCTTTGTAACAAAGAAGAACCCTGTGCCAACAGGTGAGGTAAAGGGGTGGATGAAACCAGTTTTTAGAGACTCCTATATGTATTTTATCAGTCTCCTTTTCTGGACCTGATAGGATGTACAATTTGTGTGAGGGCAGAGGTGCCCAAGGAAGGTGGTCTATGGGGCACTCATAGGGTCTATGAGGTGGTAGAGCAACTGCCTTTTGTTTGCTCAAAATTGGAAATAGCTTATGGGATGACAGAGGTATCTTGGAGAGGTCAATCTCGTCCGGAAGAGGTGGTATGAATGACCTTGGAGTAATGGCAGAACATAATCTTTCAGCCAAACAAGTCTCTCCCCACCTCTTGCTTGGGTTCTCATTAATCATAGGATTGTCTTCTTTTATCCAGGAATAACCCAAAATGAGTTGAGGTTTAGAAGATTCAAATATAAAAACTCAAACTTTTTATGATGATTTCCAGAGAGGACCCAGTGTAAAGCTAGCGTTTTGAAAGAGAGAGGGGAAACGGTCTAACCTGTAAGAGCTACAATGTTGGTTCAGGGAGGCAGGTGAGACATTTAGTTGCTCTACTAGGTTCAGCCTAATAATATTTTGTTCTGCTCCAGATTAGGGTCTGAATGGGAAAGTTAACATTGTCCACACATTGGATAGCCAATAAACAGAAAATTTTGTCAGGTGAAGTTAAATTACTCACCAAATTATCTCCTGGTCTGTTGGTGGTGTTTTTATTTTAAATGGAGCTGGCATGAATGCATGTAGCGGCTGCCCTGTCCAGAGTACATGCAGATGTTGGCTGCAATCCTCCATTGCTTTTCCTTGGGAGACAGTTTCATCCTTCCCACCTGGATCGGGTCGGGTTCAGAGATAGTTGTGGCCGGGGACCAAAAACTACTTCCAGTTGCGGGGTAATCATGAGATTTGTGTTTTTTTTTCCATGACCTGCTCTCTATTTCAATTATCTATCTGAATAGCAAGGCTAATTAGCTCCTCTCAGTCCTGGGGAGTTTTGTGGGTAGCAAACATATTGATGATCTTGTTGTTCAAGACCTTCAGTAAAGCGCTTTTCAGCGTGACTTTACCCACTCTGGATTCTTCCGTGATAATCTGGAAGCAGATAGAGAACTCGGAGACAGATCTTGACCTTTGTTGGAGTGCAAATAATCATTGAACAGCTTCTTCCTGTAGTAACAGATGGTCGAAAACCCGACAAAACTCCTGAATGAAGGAAGAGTATGACAAAGAATCAATGGGTTGTGACCAAAGGAGAGCATGCGCCCACTGTAGAGCTTCTCCTTTGAGAGCGCTAAGCCAGGGCCGGACCAAGGTATAAGCAAACTAAGCAGCTGCTTAGGGCCCCGGGCCACTAGGGGCCCCCTAAGTGGAAGCACAGGTTTTAGGAAGTCTGTCAAGTATTAAGGAATAAGTAACATAAACAGGTCAAATTTGTGAGGAAAGGTTCTTTAATATTTTAAGTTCAGCTTTTGCAAATTATTGCATACATTTACATAGTTTTAAGAACTAATTATTCAACTTTAAACTTCTTTTTAAACCATTTAATGGGGTTTCAAGTAATTGTTCATTTACATTATTTAAGTACTGTATTTTCTAGATATTTTATTTTTGTTATTTAATTTAGTGTGTTTTTTGCACAAGATTTTATGCCTCTAAGTTGTTTAATCAGTTGCTTGTTGTTGACCTTGCACTACAAATTATTTCAGACATTACTGTTGCAGTTCTTTGAAACAATAAAGCAGAATAAATGAAATAATAAAGCAGAAGAAACCTTTGCTGCATTGGTGTTTTTTAATTTTTTAATTTTATTTATTTATTATTTATTTTTGTTTACTTTTACTACCACACATGTAGGGCTGTCAGAGTTGCAGTGAGTTTATGTTAGGTGGGTGAATGATCTGATCATCTGACTGGTGATTGCAGTAATCCACATTATTAGCAGAAATAAAGGGCCCCAAACCTAATTTTGCTTAGGGCCCCTTGGAGGCTTGGGTCGGCCCTGGCGCTAACTATGTATTTGATTCGAGCTGCGTCTGAGGCATAAGTGTCAGGAGCTCGACAGAAAGTGAGGTAACATTGTAACAAAAAGCCCTCAAACAGTTTGGGGTTACCTTCAAATTGTTCAGATGGGCGGATATCAGGTTCTCGAATGACAGTTGTATTAGTGTTTGGAGCTGGGGTGGGTTCAGGTCGGGAAGGAGGTGATGATGGCTCCTTAGGAGTTAAGACCAAGGCAGAGAGTTTTTCCTCAATTGAAAAGATCATCCTGCCAAGTTGTCATTGTTGGGAGAGGGTCTGTTGTAGAGTACAATCATGGTTGTCAGGACGTTTGTTCAGTGATTTTAATGCTTGGCTAATCTGATTCTCATCAGTCTTGCCCTGACGGTCTGTGAGGCTGGAGGATTCGAACATCATTGTAGATATTAATTATCCCAAATAGGCAGACTGAAGAGACTCAGACACAAGTTAACAAAAAGGGTTTGCTTATTTACAGTGCAGGAAGATGGATATATAGCTGACACTGGGAGACACTGTGAGTATGGTAGGTTCAGGATTATCTAAGTTGCTGATATTGTTAATACAGGTTTCTTACTGTATGTTGTATTGTTGGTTGCGTTGGAGATGGGTAGGTACCAGGTCCAGTTGATCCAAGGATGGAGGAAGGTGAGAACCTGAAAGTTATGCACCATAACTCATGTTCCCTGAAGGAAGGGAACGAGGTTTAACACTATTGCTATGGGAAATTGCGCCCCCGCGCGATTACCTGAAGGAATACAATCACGCCTTAACGGCAGGGGGCATCAGCATCACCCCAGAGACCCCGCCCTCTGGGTACTTAAGATGCGAACGCCCATCCTACTTTCTCCAAAATGCACTTCACCGAGCTTCAGCATTAAAAGGGCCAACTGTGTTATACCTTGTTACCTTCTGAATTAAGAATATAGTACAGGTAGTCCCCGACTTACGAGCGAGTTCCGTCCCTAGGGGGCGCTCGTATGTCAAAAATTCGTAAGTAGGATCACATAGTAAAAAAAAAAAAAAAAAAAAAAAATTTTTTTTTTATTATTTTTTATAAATGAATACATGTACAGTACTGGACAGTCACCAAGCACTTAGCCTATCCTAACACAGTTTTTAAAGATGAAGGAATAAGTTGAATTGTCTCCCTTTCACATAAAGGGAGCAAGCTCCCTATGGAGCCTGCAGGGAGGAGGGAGACAATTCAACTGACTCCTTCATCTTTAAAAACTGTGTTAGGATAGGCTAAGTGCTTGGTGACTGTACAGTACTGTACATTTATCTATTTATTAAAAATATACAGTATATACAGTATTTTTTTTTATTGTTTTTTATTTATAAATAGATAAATGTACAGTACTGTACAGTCACCAAGCACTTAGCCTATCCTAACACAGTTTTTAAAGATGAAGGAGTCAGTTGAATTGTCTCCCTCCTCCCTGCAGGCTCCATAGGGAGCTTGCTCCCTTTATGTGAAAGGCAGACAATTCAACTTATTCCTTCATCTTTAAAAACTGTGTTAGGATAGGCTAAGTGCTTGGTGACTGTCCAGTACTGTACATGTATTCATTTATTTAAAAAAAAAAGAAAAAAAACAAATTTTTTTAATTTTTTTTTTAATGAGATGCATGCTCTTAAGTCCGGGACCTCGTAAGTCAGAGCGCTCGTAAGTCGGGGACTACCTGTATTAATGCTTTTCTGATTAAATGTTTATCAATTTTTTAAAGATTTCTGCAACACTTGTGAATATGTCTGACTAGTTTAGTGTATATTATGTATTCATTAAACTAGCCTTGAAGTGGGGGGGTTTGTGTAATTTTGCTTCAAAGGCCTGGAATTTCTTTGAGGGACAAGGGTCCATCCTTCTCGGAAAAGCCATAAGGTATTTGATGAATGGTTGCCTATCACCCTTCTCACTTCAGGCCTGCAGTTCTTCTGAAAAAAGGAGTGAAGTTGTTGTGCTCAAAAATAAAGGGATGAGTTGTAGTTTCAGTTGAGGGCAAACTGACCCAGGTGCCTAGCACCACTTTGCTTTGAAAAACAGAGTGAGTAAAGACATCACACAGATACATAGATATGCACACACACTTCAAGGTATAAATAAGGAGCGCTCAGATGAACATTTTTGAAGTCTGCTGAAGAACCTCCGATCCAGGTGTCCAGCCATGATTGATGTGATTTTCCACCAGAGTTGTGCGCTTCCAGACTCTTTGTGATGGTGAGAAATTCTTGTAACATCAATGTTTGTGGGTTATGTGCTGTTTTTGTGGCGGGGGAATATGACACAATTTACCCTAGCAAATAACAGTTTGTGTGTGACTTGTACATCTGAGGTGATGTACAACTGTATGTTTACGTTGTTTGTTGTTGTTTTTCCTTTTTCTGTCACAGACTTCTTTAATAAATGACAGATCATTATTTTTAATAAAGTCTGTGTGTGAGTTTTTCTAAACAGCTGTGCTAATCTTTCACTTACCCAGAAAATATCATAAAACACCTTCCTTCAGGGAACATGAGTTATGGTGCATAACTTTCAGTTCCCTTATCAGTCAGTCACTCGGTGCAACACTATTGCTATGGGAACGTAATTCATTCACGCCCTTGAAATGCTCATTAAAATGCATGCTTGTGTGAACATCTGCCTTTATACATTAGGCATCACTTGTCCGCTCTCTACTGTGTGTTAGAGAGGACAGCCTGAGTGACGTCACACGCAGTAATGTTCAAACTGTAATATTTGGCAAAAGTATTCGTTGAGCTCCAGTTTGCAGCTGCACAGATGTCTGCAACTGGTAAACCCTTGAACAGTGACCATGAGGTGGCCAAGCCTCGAGTAGAATGGACACGTACCCCAGAGGGCACCTGTTGACCTTTGCTACTGTACGCCCTCTTAATGGCCTCAGTCGCCTAGTGTGAGAGGTGTCGCCTTGACAGGGCCCTACCAGTAGCTGGGGCTGCAAAACACACAAACAGTTGGTTTGTTTTCCTCCAATCAGTTGTTTTCTCAATGTAAGCACTTAAGGCCCTCACGGGGCGGAGTGCCCTCAGTCTTTTCTGTTCCTCGGCGAGGACAAGAGCAGGAGGAAATGAAGAGAGTTCAAAGTCCAAACTTCTGGGATTCAGAGTCAAGACCTTTGGGACATATGCAGGGTTAGGCCTTAGGGTGACCTTTGACCCGTCAGGGGCAAACCTGGTACACATTGGGTGCACAGACAAAGCATGGAGGTCACCCACACGTTTCGCCGAGCAAAGAGCCATGAGCAGAGCGGTCTTATAAGATAGCAAATCTATCCTAATATTGCTTAATGGTTAAAATGGTGGCTCACAGAGAGCACTCAGGACCAGTTGGAGATCCCAATCAGGGGTCAAGGTCCTGCTAGGGGGTCTCTTCCTCAGTATGCCCTTCATGAACCTTATCATGAGAGGGTGTGCACTGGGCGTCTTGCCCCCCAACCCTCATGGCATGCTGAGATAGCTGACAAAAACACCTTAATTGTAGAAAAGGAGCAGCCTTTCTCCAACAAGTCCTGTAATAATAATAATAATAATAATAATAATAATAATGAATTTTATTTATAACACACTTTTCATTAATGAAAATCTCAAAGTGCTGTAGAAAGGTAAGAAGCTGGACCAGGTCACAGGAATAAGAAACAATATTCCTTTCCATGCACCAAGCTTCAAAAACACACCATTTACGAGCATAGAGAGTCTGTGTTGACATAGCTCTTGTCCCTTGTATGGTATTTACCACATTGCTGGGGAGGCCTGAGGCCATCAGTTTGTTCCTTTCAGCAGCCAAGCTGTAGTTTGCCACAGTCCTGGGCGTACGCGGAGAGGTTGTTCTTGTTCGTGATGTAGCTGGTCTCTGAAGAGGAGCAGATGCCCACATTCCTGGAGTAAGCCCACCTCCAAGGGCCTTGGGCCCCGTGACCCCTTGGAGGCCAATTATATTAGGGAGGGGACCTTCCTGTAAATGTGTTCCCACACCACCCGAACCGGGAGTGCTGGGGGACAGGAGCAATGCACTGTCCCTGTTGGATAAACGTGGGCCAGAATGTTTGCTTTTTCTCCTTTTAGGGAGAGTCACAGCACGGAGGGAGTGCAGGTTTTGTATGCGAACAGACCTCCTGATTCCAGTTCGTTCCATGACCGGGTCTGGTTCACAAGCCTCCGGTCCCACCATCACTCTGGAGCTTGGTAAAATTCCAGGGAGCTGTGTCTCTCCTGGTGAGGGGATACCATTTAAAAGCAAAGCTGATTCAGTGCAATGAGCACTGTCACACATTGCAGGTTCACTGCTTGTGCACGACCTGCTGTCCGTGCAAGATGAAAAGTTAGTTTCAGCGTAAGGATGTAAAACTGCATGAAACACCTTTTTCTGCTGAGCACCTATAAGCCTGGCTGATGACATTAAGTCCAGACCTTTTCGAGCATGGGGGAAAGGAATCTGATCCAGCCCTGATGCATTTTCTGCTTTGTAACGTTTGTTTATAAACACTGCAACGTGATTACCATCTCTTTTGTCAGCATGTGAGTCTGGCCCGGCCCTGTGGGCCTCTGTTGTGCCCCCCCCCATCACTCAATGCTGAAATCCGCTGAAAAGCACCCGGTGGCCGTAACGGCAAGTTGCCATGGTTACCAGGTTCTGTCAGCGCATCCTCCGCAGAGCCCTAGAGAGAGAGAGTTCGGACACTTCCATAGAGTCCCATTGTAAGAATGGAATGCGGAAGTCACGTGGGTCATGGAGGGGCGATTTGTTCCATGGCTCTGGTCTGGACCTGATGTTACCATGGTTACAGTCTGACGCTGCCTGCAGTAGCGCTCCGTCACCGCCAGAGGGCGCAGCTCCACAAGGTTTCCATAACCGTAGTTTGGAACGATTGAGAGCTGCATGAACCACGTGACCGCCTGTCGGCGAGTTCAAAGAGTGTCAAAACTCTCTCTCTGTAGGGCTCTGACCCTCCGGGCATGCGGACGTGTCGCAGACTTGTTGAATTTGTGTATTGTTTGCCCTGTGGGTTCCGACGGGGTGGGGGTTGGAGGATGTGACCCCCCTTACCTGGCCCCGTGAGAGTCGGTGTACCTGTTTGCAGACGCCTCTGGGTCTGTCTGTTACAGACAGCCCTGAGGCCACCTGCTGGGGTTTATTGTCTGAGCTTGTACCCCATGAGCCGCGAGGGAAGGGGGGTGACAGACCCCGCCCTTTACTGCATAGCAATCGGTAACAGAGGGGAGCCGTGTTGTTGATGTTGCTATGTATTTTTTATTTTTTTTGTCAAGAAACAGGGTGAAACTGTTCTTTGAGTTTTTATTTGTGTTTTGTGCAAGAACTTTTCTGACTTTATGTCACTCACAAGCAGAACAGTCATGTTTTGTGCATATATCAAAGTCACCAGCTTTTTGTACCTTTTTACAAATAAAGTCTGGACATGTAAGTTTCGGCTCCCGTACCACGTGGGCGGGCGAGCCTGTAAAGCTAAGCAGAGGGCCCGTTTCATCAGGCACGCTTCTGTCTTGTGTCCCGATTTGCCGAGGAGGTCCTCTGTTGGACCGCCTGGCGGGGTACGAACCTGTTCCTACTCCAGGAATGACTGGCTTGTGGTGGACCCGGTGGGGGTCTTTGCCGGTGCTCCCCCTCGTACGCCAGTCTCTTTTGCGGCGGATTACGTGTGGTTGAGCGGTGCCAAGGCTGCACGGGTCTGTTCCCAGCTGTCTCCCTGGGGGGGGGCAAAAGCTCTCCTGGGCATGCCTTCCCGGAGGGCCTTAGCCTGTTTGCGCCTCTGTTCTAGCCTGGTCTGAATCCGGTCCAGAGCTTTTCCAAACAGTCCCGTCGGTTCTATCGAGTGGTGCAAAAAATGAATCTGTTGTCCCTCCGGGAGGTCTGTTAGAGTCATCCACAGATGACGTTGGGCGATGACCACCTCAGCCATGCATCTGCTCTGTGCGATAGCTGCTGTCCCCATCATGCGGAGCAAAAAGTCTGTTGCCCTGTGGGCTTCCTCCAGCACTCCGGTGGTAGCCTGCTTGTCTGTCGTCACCTGGAGCTCCTGTAGTTTTTCAGCCAGGTACGCTTGCATCATCGCGGACACGTTCATTGTGCGCGCCGCGAGGCCCTGAGCCCTGTAGCATTTCTTGAGCTGAGTAGCTGAGGCTCGACAGGCTATACTGGGCAAAGTCAGTTTTGTTCCAGAAGATCTTGGGGCCAAATGAGATGCAAGCGTGCCCTCCATTTGTGGCACGTTGGCTATTCTTGCTACTTCCATTCCAACCTCGTCAAGGAACTGTGAGAGCAGGAGCAGCATAGGAGCCCTGGGCTCAGGCCAGGTGCGAGTCAGCTCTGTGAGGAAATCCGGGAAGATGGACATCCTGTGCCTCGTTGTAGATCGCTGCTTTGCATAAAAATAATTTCCTGCCAACCTCGTGACTTGTTGACGGGGTGGAGGTTCTGGCCAAGGGATCTGCAGCGCGTCCGTCGCTCTGTGGCACAAGTCGAACAGAGCGGGGATCGAAGTGTCAGTCTCCGGGAGCACAGGCGCCGGGATGTGAGAGAGGTCCCCCTCCTCCCCGTCGTACTCGTTGTTAGCTTCGTCACCAGAAAATTCACCTGAGGCTGTTAGCGAGATCTCATCCGAGTTCATCATGCCTCGAGTGTCAAATTTGGCTGTCGAGTCCCCGATAGGAGCCGCCACATCTGGGTTGTCGCCCCATTCGACTCGAGTACTGTCATCCAAAACCATGCTCTCGAGCTTCGGCGTGGGAGTGAGAGTCTCAGCGTTCAACTCGAGTACTGTCCTCCAAAACCATGCTCTCGAGCTTCGGAGTGGGAGTGAGAGTCTCAGTGAGGTCCAGGTCTGTTGGCGCTGAAGCTGCGCCCATGGCTTTGGCCACAAAGTCAACCCGGTGCCTCCTCACCGTCTCCAGCATCTGGTTGCAATGTGGGCAGGAGTCGGGCGTATCCAGCGCCATTTTTGCATGCAGCATCCCCAGGCAGACAGGACAGGCCTCGTGGGTGTCTGTCGCCGAAAGGGAAAAACCGTAGCCGCTGGGGCAGGCACGCGAGGTTGGGCTCGCCGTCCTAGCCTTTTTCGTAAATATTGGCTTTCGCTTTCCTTTCTCTGGAGCCATGTCAGAGAAAAAACAAGCAAGTCTTTCCAAAATTATTTTCTGAGACGTCTCCTCCGTCACGTCGCTTTCACTGGCTAGCCTGCTATGACTTAGCAGGGTAGCGATGTGACGCAGTTAGCGCCGTCGAGCAAAGCAGTCTGCGGAGAGAAGAGAAGAAAAACTTCGGGGTTAAGGTAAAATGTGCCGGACTAGCTTTCGCCAGCCCAGCAGTACGCAGGAAATTTCTATGTACGCTCAGCGTAGGGAGCGAGCTCACCTCTGGTCGAGCGATGAACAACAGAGAAGTCCCACGAAGAGAAGAGAAGTTCAGGTTTAAGCGAGGTGAAGGGCAAAAAGAGAGAGAAGGATGGGCGTCCGCATCTTAAGTACCCAGAGGGCGGGGTCTCTGGGGAGATGCTGACGCCCCCTGCCGTTAAGGCATGATTGTATTCCTTCAGGTAATCGCGTGGGGTGCAATTTCCCATAGCAATAGTGTTGCACCGAGTGACTGACTGATAAGGGAACTGAAAGGTGATGGTGTAGTCACACCGAACAGCGTTTCAGCCTCCAAAAAGCTTGTCATGCACGCAAGTGGACGTGCTACCCAGTGGTGTCCAAACTGTAGTGTTGTGGCGGCTTCGTGGCTGCGGCGTCGTGGCGGCGGGGTGTGGGAGGAGCGTCGTGATTCTCTTTCCGGTCTGATGTGTTGTTGTTGTCGTCGTCTGTTCTCAAAATGGCGGATGATGTGGAGGCAATTGCCTTAATATGTTTGCTAGTGGCACGCCGAAGACGTGCAAGGCGCCGTGTCTGGGTTCACGAAACTATTCAGAGGCGTTCTGAATTCGGGGAGTTTCACCATTTAATCCAGGAGCTGCGCATGGACGAGCAGCGCTTTCAGCGGTACTTCCGTCTGACCCGTGCCCAGTTTGACGACCTGCTGTCTCGTGTTGGTGCCCGCATCACCTACCAGGACACCAACTATCGATCTCACGCTCCATTGATATCAAAGCCAACAAGAATTACAACTCATAGTGCCACAATAATTGATAATATTTTCACAAATATAACAAATGGGGATGTGATAGGTGGTATCTTAACGACCGACTTAAGTGATCATTTACCAGTTTTCACAATCTTTAAAAATGATCAAAATATCACAAAAGCAGTCACAACGAAGAAAAAGATCATAAACACATCAAAAAAAGTTTTGGAAAAATTGAAAGAGGATCTGGATAAACAAGACTGGAATGATGTGTATGTTGATGATGCGAACAGAGCATATGATGAGTTTATGAATATCTTGGAAACCCTGTATGAAAAGAATTGTGTGCAAACAAATTACACAAAGAGAAATACGAATGATCAACCATGGATGACAAAAGGGTTAAGAAATGCATGTAAAAAAAAGAATTATTTGTATTCATGTTTCTTGAAATTGCGAAGTCAGAGCGCAGAAGAAAAATATAAAAAGTATAAAAATAAATTAGTAGGGATTATAAGGAAACATAAGAAAGAATATTATAGTAAATTATTAGATAAAACTAATGGTGATATGAAAGCAACATGGCGAGTAATGAATGGTGTACTGAAGAATCATAAAGCAAAAACTGGTATTTCAAAATATTTTGTAAAAGACAACGATGAAGTTCATGATGAAAATGAAATTGTAAATGGATTTAATCAATATTTCGTGAATGTTGGATCAAGCCTTGCAGCTAAGATACCAAAAGTAGATAAAAATATGATCCACTCAATTACAGGTTGTGCAAATAGTATTTTCCTAAATGGAACTAACAAAGAGGAAATAATGAATGTAGTAAAACATCTTACAGACAAGAGATCGAAAGACTGGGTGGACATAATAATAATAATAATAATAATAATAAACTTTATTTGTATAGCACCTTCCTACAATGCCTTGCATTGACCAAGGTGCTTAACAGGATAAAAAGATGAATAAACTGGAACAATAAATCAATGAAAATAGAATAAGAAACAACAGCAATAAAAGAAGCAATGGAAATAAAAAATGCTACATACTAAAATAACACAAGTAATAAAAGTTACACGCTGAAAGCTTTTTTGAACAAGTGGAAATAAAAAGGCAATGGAAATTAAAAAAATGTTACATATTAAAATACCAGAAGTAATAAAAGTTACACACTGGAAGCTTATTTGAGCAAGTGGAAATAAAAAGGCAATGGAAATAAAAAATGCTACATACTAAACTACCAAAAGTAATAAAAGTTACACACTGAAAGCTTTTTTACACACTGAAAGCTTTTTTGAACAAGTGGGTCTTCAGTCTGGTTTTAAACAGAGTCAGATCAGAGGTGGCACGCAGCTCAAGGGGGAGGCTGTTCCAGGCTTTTGGGCCGGCAACAGAAAATGACCGGTCTCCCCATTGTTTGTACCTTGAGCGAGGCACCTCCAGCAGGTGTTGACTGGCAGAGCGTAAATCTCTGCCGGGCTGATGGGCTTTCAAAAGTTCTGAGATGTACAGAGGAGCAAGTCCATTCAGAGCTTTGAAAACAAACAGGAGCAGCTTGAACTGTATCCTGAACTGAACCGGGAGCCAGTGTAGAGAGGACAGGACAGGAGTGATGTGTTCATATTTTCGTGTGTTGGTCAAAAAGCGCGCGGCAGAGTTCTGTACAAGCTGTAAACGGGAGATGGAGGATTGATTAATACCAACATACAAAGCATTACAATAGTCAAGTCTGGAGGTCACAAAGGCATGGATGGCCTTCTCCAGATCACCACGGCTGAGAAATGACTTGACTTTGGAGAGCAGTCGGAGCTGAAAGAAGCTGGTCTTGACAACAGAACTGATCTGTTTATCAAACTTTAAGTTGGAGTCAAGCTGCACTCCAAGATTTCTGACCACCGGGTTGAAGTGGGGGAGGGGAAAACCAACACTGGGACTGGGAAGGATGTTGCTGGTGTCACCAGGTGCACTAAATAAAATGCATTCAGTTTTATCTGTGTTTAGGTGGAGGAAGTTTTGAGAGAGCCAGTGCTTAATGTCATTTAAGCAGTTGACAAGAGTGTTTGAACTGGGTGAGGGGTTGGGAGTGACTGGCAGATAGATTTGTAAATCGTCTGCATACATGTGAAAAGACAGGTTATGACGTGCAATGATTGATCCTAATGGCAGCATGTAAAGAGAGAAGAGGACTGGCCCTAGAATAGATCCCTGTGGTACGCCAGAGGTCAGAGGGGTTGATGAAGAGGAGGACAGATCGCCTATCATGACAGAAAAAGTTCTCCCAGACAGGTAAGATTTGAACCACTCAAGCACAGCTCCCTGGAGGCCAACCTGCTGAGACAAGCGGTTGATTAGTACCTGATGGTCGACGGTGTCAAAAGCTGCTGAGAGGTCTAACATCACCAGCAGTGCAGGGTTTTTTGCATCCAGGGACAGAAGAATGTCATTCTGTACTTTGAGCAGTGCAGATTCAGTGCTGTGACGAGCTCGAAAACCTGACTGAAATTTTTCAAACAGGTTGTTGAGTTCTAGAAAAGATTGAAGTTGAATAAAAACAATCTTTTCTAGGACCTTTGATAGAAATGACAGATGTGAAACTGGTCTGAAATTAGAGAGAGCTGTAGGATCTAGGCCTGGTTTTTTGAGAAGAGGCCTGACCACAGCATGTTTGAAAGCAGATGGCACAAAACCTGAAGATAGACAGCTGTTAATAAATGACAAAACACAAGGACCAATTACATCAAAGGACTGTTTGAACATTTTAGAGGGAATGATGTCCAGAGAACAGTTAGTTGGTTTCATCTGCTGAACCACCTTGGTGAGGTGAGGGAGTGAAACCAGGTCAAATTGGTCAAAAACAGCTGTGGTTATTGCAGACGCACAAGACTGGATGGTGTTGGATGAACTGACAATGTTCTGCCTGATAGAGTCTATTTTGTTGACAAAATAGCTCTGAAAGTCATCGCAGGTAGACTGTGTGGCAGTTTTCAGAACATTGACAGATGGGTTGATGACAGACTGGAGTGTGCTGAAAAGCGTCCGCGGCCGGTTGGAGCTGGTGGAGATTAAATTGGAGAGGTACTGTGATTTGGCCTGTTTCACAGCATTATGATACTCACAGAGACAGTCTCTCAGTATTCCTTGAGATACATGAAGCCGATCGCGCTTCCATTTTCGTTCTGCTTTTCTGCAACGTTGTCGAAGAGCTCGCGTCGTTTCGTTGAGCCATGGTGAAGGTTTGTTCTTTGAAGATGCCTGTTTGATAGGAGCGATGGAGTCCAAGATCGTTGTGCAGGTGTGATGGAAGGAGCTGATGAAGTCCTCAGGATGTAGAGATGGGTCCAGGCTGACAGCAGAGCAGAATTCAGTGCTCTTAAAGGCGTCAGTGAACTCACTTGGAGTGGATGGGGTGATAGAGCGACAGAAACGTGCTGGGAGAATAGCTTTCGGTGCAGGAGAGGTGAAAAATTCGAATAATATGGGAAAATGGTCTGAGATACAGGTGTCCAGGATCTCCACAGCAGGTATTTGTAGGCCGTGGGAGATAATTAAATCGAGTGTATGACCCTGACTGTGTGTGGCCCCCGAGACCGACTGTGACAGGTTGAAAGAGTCCAGGAGGTCCTGAAACTCACATCCAAGCTGATTACTTGGGCAGCAGGTGTGCACGTTGAAGTCACCACAGAAAAGCCAAGAGTCAAACTTTGGCATTAGGTCAGCCAGTAGTTCTGAAAACTCACTGAGAAAGTTTTTGTTGTATTGAGGAGACCGATAAAAGAGGCCGCACAAAATAGGTTTTGCAGATTCCAGCACAAAAATCATACTTTCAAAACTGGAGTAATTTTTCTGAGGCAACAATCGGTACCTGAACGCCTCATTGAAAACTGCAGCCAGCCCCCCTCCTCTTCCTACTCCACGCGGAGCGCTCAGATAAGAGAAGCCAGGTGGGAGGAGTTCAGAGAAGGAGCTGTTGTCTCCAACTTTCTGCCAGGTTTCCGTGATCAAAAACAGATCCAGACGATGAGTGGAGATCAAATCACTTAATATAAA
>JBBPBX010070209.1:4213-18653 GCA_038048925.1 Garcialebias charrua
CCCCCCAACTCTCCCATTGGGGCATGACTGCTTCTAATCGCTCAACCAAAGCTTCCCCTAAATATAGGCAGATAAAATAAAACAACAGGTTTAATAATAATAATACTAATATAAACGTTGTCATTCAAAATTGTACAGTGCAACATGCAAAATTGAACAAAATGTTTCATTTCTCCACACCAGCGTAGGAGTACAAAATTCACGTGAATTTTATAGACTTTGGTGCTTAGGAATGGATGTGTGTGTGTTGTGTGTGTTTGCTATTGTTGTCACTTCATTAGTGATCTGAGTTCAGCCGTCTGTAGTCTGATAGCTCGTGGGATGAAACTGTTGCAGAAATTGGTGGTTTTGGTCTTCATGCAGCAATATTTCCTGCCAGAGGTCAACAGAGTAAACAGTTCATATTGTGGGTGTGAGTTGTCTCTTTTGATTTGATTGGCTCTGGTCAGACAGCGTCTGAGACCAATGTCCTGGATGAGTAGGCCTAAAAGTGCAATTTACCCAAACTCTGCTCTACTTTAAGACAAAATATTATTTTTTTTATTAAGTCAAGGACAAGGTTTCTTTATTGTCATACCATACCATACCAGCTTTATTTATAGAGCACTTTAAAAACCTACAGGTCCAAAGTGCTGTACACACAACAAAACAATCACTCACATCACATGTGGTACATGTGGTGGAATTCTTTATTGTCATTCACATCACATGTGGTACATGTGGTGGAATGAAATTGCATACACAGGGTCCCAGTTACATCCAACAAAAGTATACATTGTAAAAAATAAATAAATAAAAACAGTAATACGATTCAAGCTATGAACTAAGAAATATGTTATGAATAAGCTAAACATTTAGTAGTGCAAGAACAACAGCAGCACAAACATGAGTCTGTGAGCAGATGAGTACAAATGAACACAGCAGCATGAAATAAATCAGCAGCATGAGATCAGCAGCACATATCAAAAATCGAGTGGCATTATAGTTTTATTTTTAATTTTTATTTTTTTTCACAGTGATGATCCAATTCCTGATTAGGGATTAATGAGTAACAGCCTCAGGGTAGAAGCTTTTCCTCAGTCTAGTGGTTCTGCACTTAATGCTCCTCAACTTTCTGCCTAAGGGCAGTGGGGCAAAAAGCGTGTGTGCTGGGTGAGTGGGGTCCCTCATGATGCAGGTGGCCCTCTTCCTGCATCTGGAGGTGTAGATGTCTGTGGTGATGGGGAGCCTGACTCTAACAGTCTTCTGTGCAGCCTTCACTACTCTCTGCAGAGCTTTTTATTTTCTTATAGAAAACTTGTTAAAACTATGGCAAATGGAAAGCAATGTGTGTGTCTTTTTTATGGATGTTCTGATCAGTTTTTTCCTGCCTATCACCGATACCGATCAAATGGATTAGCAGTGATTTTTTTCATTTAGTTAAGAATAGTGCTACTTGATACAATATCTGGAAAATAGGAACCATAAAATCACCTTAATTTAGACAGCATATTTTTATTTACTTTAAGAATAAAAAAAACTTACAGATCAGAGACAGGCATGGCTTAAATATATAAAGTATACTAATGGACCTCCAGTGGCTGCAAAGGTGATTGGTTTTGCGATTGGCACGGAAAGGCATTGATCGGTATGGCCGATCACATACTTTTTAATGGAAATTGGCTGATCATGATCGATGGCTGATCGATCGGAACATCGCTAGTCTTTTCAATAACAAT
The DNA here is from genome assembly GCA_038048925.1 of Garcialebias charrua. Taxonomy (NCBI): domain Eukaryota; kingdom Metazoa; phylum Chordata; class Actinopteri; order Cyprinodontiformes; family Rivulidae; genus Garcialebias; species Garcialebias charrua. Next base: position 5,932 of record JBBPBX010070209.1, read on the forward strand.
TTAGATCCACATGCAAGAATCAGCAACAAAAGTCACAATATATTTTTTAACTGAAGTTAAATTTTGTGAAGCACGTGAAGATCCAAAGTTCTGACGCATCATTCCTGTAAATATCCCTCATAAACAAACTTTTTGAGCCAGGAGGTTTCATCAGCAGGACGCTTTTTCTACTAAATCTGTAAAATAACTTCCGGACTCTTTCTGGAAACAAGCATGGAGATGTGTTTTTTCACAAGGCTGCATATTTATCATCTGCAGTGATGGTTTGGAGAATAAAAAGATTAGTGTTTTATTTTTAATTTTTTAGAGAATCGCAACCTGTAAGTTAAACAACATGGATCAAGGTTTACAGAATACAAAGTCTATACTTATTGGGGCATTCAAACTGTCTCACAGAACACAGATGTTTTATTTTATTTATAGTTGTATTCCTAAAATTTAACTTTCCATTTTGAAGGAAGGCTTTTGTTCTATCCATAATAGTTTTGTATTTTATTTGTTTAAAAATTGCTTGAAACTTCACAGAGCTGTTCTTATAATGCAAAAAATATGTTTTTTTTAATCAATAAACTCCTGCATTTTTACAGTGTGGTAAAGTGTGTTTTTAAATTGATGTGGGCGTTTGTTTTTTGAGAAACTGTGGCGTTCGGTTATTGTAGTACACCCTCACTGTCCTCGTTTGTTGTTGTGTTCATTAATAAAAGCCTGTTTGTTTACTAATGGCAGCGTGGGCAGACGTTGTAAAGTATTCCATCAGAGCAGTCAAAATCAGTGACATGAGTGAGAAATACAGTAGCGTTGGATTGTTATGGCTTCAAGCCATCAGTAACGTCTACACTGATGTCTTGAGAAAAAAAAGATCTTGACTGAACAGTGGAGTATGACTGAATAAACATCTAAATTCATGCATAATATATGTGTTTATTTCAGCGGAAGCAGTTTATTTTAATTGATGATATAAGAGTAGGGAAATAGTAAATGCAAATGTGCCTCAAGTTTTTTTTCTCGATCTTTAATTTTACACATTCTCATTCTCTCTGAGGAACAGCACTTAAAAAGTATGATGATACATTCATGCTTTTCTAGCATACAAAATTAAATAAATTAAAACAGCTGCAATAGCAGCAAATTAAGCATCACATTTATAAAACATGTTCAGTTCATTTTTGCATTACTTTGTTTTTTTCAGGAACATAAACTCTGAGTCCTTTCTCAAAGTTTTTGTCTCGATAGTTTAAAATGCATATCAATCTGTTTTATGTGTTTTGTTGTAGTTAGTGCACCAAACACACAAGGACTGCCAAAAGGCAACAATAATAATGTTTTTGCCTACAACTGTAATTGTGTGTACGTGTCTTTTACCAAAATATCTCATGAACCACTGGATGATTTTAAGTGAAATTGCCAGAAAGTACTCGTTAGTTATACATCAACAACTGATTACATTTTAAATTCAAGTCAATTCAAGGTGGCTGTTACAGCCATCTGACCACACATCAACAACTGATTACATTTTAAATTCAAGTCAATTCAAGGTGGCTGTTACAGCCATCTGACCACGAAACACAAGAAATAAACAATAAATGTCAATTTCACACACAGTATATTGAGTTGAATTGTTGGTGTGGTACTAGCTGAGACTGATTTCCAACACGCATTTTGGTCACTACCAAATTGCACAATATCTTTGTTTAAAATGTTGCCCTTATCTAAATATAATCAGTTATGTTTGTTGGCAAAACTTTTCAGGAACCACTAGACTGATTTTAAGGATAATTTAACTAAATAATCACTGGATGTTCCTCTACAACTGACTATCCCACTGTCTATAAAGTAAAATGTGTAGAAAGGGGATGTTCATGTGCAATAAGTAAATATGGGAATTTAACAAGAAATGTCGTACATATAAATAAAACATGGTTCTCCTCAGCGGAGACATTTATAATATTGCAACATAAGTTATGTTGTGCAATTGATTTATGATTAATTTGAAATAAAATGTATTTTCCAAACAGTCACTGCTATATATAAAAATAATAATAAAAATAAAACGCTACACCTGCCACCTATCTACTTGCTTGACATGTAAAACAAATATTGTAAATAAGTGTCAACTTTTTCAAAGCTGCTTTTTGCCTCTGCTCTGTCACTTTGCTGTCACATCAAACACAATGTCAAAATATAGCTTATTCTTTTTACTTGACAAGCAAATGATACAAAGACATGGGAGTAATTGGCAACATGCATTTTAATCATAAAAAATCTAATCAATTAGGACAAATTGTGCAAAAGTGATTCACTTCTCAATATATTTACAAATATTAGGTCTATAAAAAGGTTTTGCTGTCGAATCTGGCAACGCATTGATGCTCATGAATAAAATCAGCAGCTTTTTGTTCAGGGTTCAATGCATTTTGTTTATTCTGTATTTTGTGACAGCATGTGGAAGGAGGTGAAAGGACAAGTCCAACAACAAAAACAAGAATATTAAGAAATAAATAGGATGTCCACATCTTTCCTATGCTTAGATGTGAATACATATACTTGTTTTAAAAAGATGCGTAACCGTTCTTTATGTTAAATATAAGTATATCAAGATCTTGTTAACAATGTGAAATAGGAAAGTTCATGCTCAATAATCCAGGTACCAAATCCAATAATTATCTGTCGGGTCATCTGGATAGTTTCTTTTTTATAGCAACGTTTCACCCTCTATCTGGAGGGCTTCATCAGTCATAGGACTTCCAGCAAACTGTTTCCCCCACCAAGAAGTAAACACCTTAAGTAGAACAACCAGTTTGCTGGAACCAGGATGGTTTCTGGGGGCCGTCCTGTCTCTCGTCGACTTCTCCCAGGCAGGCAGCCACAGCCAAAGTGGTTCAAGACAAGAAAGTTCATGCTCAATAATCCAGGTACCAAATCCAATCATTCTCAGTCGGGTCATCTGGACAGTTTCTTTTTTTATAGAAATGTTTCACCCTCTATCTGGAGGGCTTCATCAGTCATAGGACTTCCAGCAAACTGTTTCCCCCACCAAGAAGTAAACACCTTAAGTAGAACAACCAGTTTGCTGGAGCCAGGATGGTTTCTGGGGGCCGTCCTGTTTCTCGTCGACTCCTCCCAGGCAGGCAGCCACAGCCAAAGTGGTTCAAGATAAGAAATGTGAAATAGCTTTCTCAGTTCATTTAGGACTTTTAACCCCTTTTTTCAAGCAGTTTGATCCTGGCATAAGATGCATTTTTATTATAGTTGTCATTTCTAACCCGGAGCCCGGCCCTAATGTCAGGTTTGGACCTGTAATTACTGTCAATTCATCGGCTCGGGTGGGGTTCAGAGATTATGGCTACGGGCTGGGTCGGGTTGGATTTTTTTGGGCCTGAATGCAACTCTAATTCTTACCATCTTGGTGTGATTTGTGGAAGAACTGAGGCAACATAGAAGGTTTAAGGTCAACCCACATCTCTTACACCTCTGTGCTGCCAAGGGAGGTAGTCACAGAGCTGAAACTAAGGGTAGCTAAATGGGTGGGATGTAGTGATAGAAGACATTTTTGTACATCCAAACTTCTATTATTATATATTACTTCTATTATTATATATTAGATCGCAAGATGGCCGCGCTCAGACCAGCCGCAGCTTCATGGGCTCCCAGAACATCCCCAGTTTTTAGTAGTTTTAATAGTGTTTTTGTACCTGACTCTGCGCGTTTTTTGCGGGTGAATTATAGCCGAACTGAGCTGTTGAGAATTGGAGCGGATTTACCACAAGGCACAGCTGAAATCAGCAACAAACTCAAATCAGAACTCGGAAGATTGGATCTGCTTAGATCATCTTTCTGGAAGCAGATGAGCGGAGGAAAGAAAAGGAAGCGGTGCTCTCGAGGGAAAAAGCGTGGCTGTCGAGCAGGAATTATGACGAGACTGCGGGCAGACGCTAAAACCGGGAGACCGCCGATGCCGGCTCTTTTCCTGTCCAACGTGCGTTCGCTCGACAACAAGATGGATTTGCTTCGTCTGAGAGTAACAACGTCGGAGGAGATGAGGAGATGTTCGGTGCTTTGCCTCACGGAAACATGGATCAATGAGGACACTCCTGACTCTGTTTATGAGTTGGATAATAGGCTATTTTTCAGAACGGACCGGTGCATCGAGACTACGGGGAAAACGCGAGGCGGAGGCGTCTGCATTTACGTTAACAAAGACTGGTGCACGAACTGTGCCGTTATCAGCAGGATCTGCTCAGCTGCTGTGGAGCTTTTAACAATAAGATGTCGGCCACATTATCTTCCCCGCGACTATTCAGCGATAATAATAAGCAATGTTTACATAGCACCCGATGCTAATGCCAACGACGCCCAGGGAGAAATTCATGACTTACTCACCTCGCTGCAGTGTAAATATCCTGAGGGGTTTTTCATTGTTTCCGGGGACTTCAATCACGTAGATTTACGTGTCATTCTTCCAACCTTCAATCAGCACGTTTTCACAGCAACACGAGGAAATAAGACACTAGACCAGGTCTACACGAATGTGAAGGGGGCGTACACGGCGAAGCCACGCCCACCGCTCGGGGCTTCCGACCATCGCTCCCTGCTATTGGTCCCTAGACAGCTCCCCCCACTCAGACGTCACAAGCCGGAACAAAGAGTGATCACATCGTGGCGCCAAGATAGTTCCCCCATGCTAAGAGACTGCTTTGAAAACACAAACTGGTCTGTCTTCAAAGAGGCAGCTACGAATGGAAGTTCAGTTGACCTGGAACTTTATGCTTCCTCAGTCCTGGGTTACATCAGTACATGTGCTGAAAATGTATCCATAAGAAAGTGTGTTAAATTTTACCCCAATCAAAAACCCTGGCTAAATAAGGATGTCCGCACCCTGCTGGCAGCCAGGGACACTGCATTCAAGTCTAAAGATACTGAGGAGTTGAGAAAGTGCAGGAGAGAACTGGATGATGGCATAAAGAAGGCCAAAGCCGCGTATGCACAGAGGATCGAGGGACAGTTCACCTCACATGATCCACGGAGCATGTGGCAGGGCATCAAATGCTTAACAGACTACAAGGGCAAAAGCAAACAATGCCCCAGGGACCCATCCCTGCCTGATGCCCTCAATAAGTTTTATGCACGTTTTGATGATCCAAACAGACCAACTAGCACCAGACTCAACTCATCACCAGACGAGGAGCACCTCAAAGTGACCGCAGCAGAAGTGAGAGGTAGTCTCAGAAGGATCAACCCTCATAAAGCTACGGGTCCAGACAACATCCCAGGGAAAGTTCTGAAGGAATGTGCGGACCAGCTCTGTGAGGTGCTGGCTGACATCTTCACCACCTCACTTTCACTGGAGTCAGTTCCCACCTGCCTGAAGACTGCCACCATCATCCCAGTCCCAAAAAGCTCCACAGTGACTGGTCTGAATGACTATAGACCGGTGGCTCTCACCCCGATAGTCGCTAAATGTTTTGAGAAACTGGTCATGTCCCACATCAAGACAGCCGTCAACATCAGCGAGGACCCTCATCAATATGCATACCGTGAGAACCGATCAACAGAGGACGCCATCTCCTCTGTGGTCCACACTGCTCTCACCCACCTGGATCAGAAGGACTCATACGTGCGTCTGCTCTTTGTGGACTTCACATCTGCCTTCAACACCATGATCCCCCAAACTCTGATAGACAAACTATCCACACTTGGACTAAGCCCCTCTATTTGTAACTGGGTCTTAGACTTCTTAACAAACAGACCACAGTCCGTGAAGATCCACAACTTCTCCTCTTCCACCATCACCCTCAGCACTGGCTCTCCTCAAGGATGTGTGCTGAGCCCTCTTCTGTTCACTCTGCTCACATATGATTGTACAGCCACACTTCCAGGCTGTCATATTGTTAAGTTTGCAGATGATACAGCTGTGGTGGGATGCATCACAGATAATGATGAATCCAGCTACAGACAGGAGGTGGAACATCTGGAGAGCTGGTGCAAAGAGAACAACCTTCACATGAATGTGAAGAAGACGAAGGAGATGATTGTGGACTTCAGAAGGAACAAACACACCCACACCCCACTGTATATAGGTGGATCTGCGGTGGAGGTGGTCTCCAGTTACAAGTACCTGGGTGTACACTTGAATGATAACCTCAGCTGGAGCAATAACACCACCAGCCTGATCAAGAAAGGTCATCAGAGACTCTACTTCCTCAGACGGCTGAGACGAGCCGGTCTGAGAAGCTCAGTCCTCACCTCGTTCTACAGGTGTGCAGTGGAGAGCGTCCTGTGCTCCAGCATCAACGTGTGGCATGGAGGCTGCACAGTTGCAGAGAGGAAAGCTCTACAAAGAGTGGTGAAGGCTGCACAGAAGTCTGTGGGAGTCAGTCTCCCCACCATCACAGACATTTACACCTCCAGATGCAGAAAAAGAGCCACCTGCATCATGAAAGACCTCACTCACCCAGCACACTCACTCTTTGCACCACTCCCCTCGGGACGGAGGTTGAGGAGCATCAAATGTAGAACCACTAGACTGAGGAACAGCTTCTACCCTGAGGCTGTCAGACTCATGAATAAATAAATAATAAGAATAAACACTGCAAAATGTCACATCATGTTGATACTGATCTGTTTCTTGTTGCTGCGTTCATCTGTGACTATCTGCGTTCATCTGTGACCATCTGCTCATGTTCGTGCTGCTGTTTATAATGATGTTTTTCTACTACATTAGGGCTTAGTGTATTACTAGCTGATGTCTCTCTTAGTTAATCCTAGATGTTATTATTGTTTTTCTCTTGCATTTGTTGTTGGATGTAACTGGGACCCTGTGTACATAATCTCGTTTTCAACACATGTACTACATGCGGTGCAAATGACAATAAATTCTCTCTGACTCTGACTCTGACTCTATTAGATGGGAGAATGGGATATCTTCATTACACACATCACATAACATGTTTCACATCAACCCCACTGACTTATGCATTCTGCCTCCTGTAGGAAAGATTACATCATTTTGGGGCATGCACAGCTCAATTTGTGATTTACAAAACACCCACAGACAGCTTGAAAAGAAGCTTATGTGGTTGCATCACATAATTTTCTTGTTAAAGTTGACTGATAGCGGATACCTGTAAGAATCTGTGTTCTGTTTTGTGTTCTTGTATGTACTTGTGTTTCCTGCCTTCCTTAGTGTTTCTTCCTTCATGTTGCCAGCTCCTGCATCACCTACATCCAATCCCAATCACCCCAGGTGTTTAGCAATATGTCTTGTTAGAAGTCCCTTTAAATTCAGCATCTTTGTGTTTCCTTGTTGTCTGTGGATTGTGCTTCCCACAGCCTGTTATATTCTATTCCTCCTTGTTTCCCTGTGTCTAAGCAAGTTTTGCTGCCATGTCAGCTTTTTGTTTTGTTGTCTTTTTAAAACAAATCATTTTGTTCTTTATCTTTGAGTCCCTCATGTCTGTCTGCACCTTGGGTTCAACACTGCCACAAACATGACAGTACTGGTTCAAATTGCATACATTTATAGTTAGTTTTTTTGAGAAACACTTATATATTTTAATTCTGTGGTGGGATTTATTAAAGTTGCACTTTTGCGGAAAACACAGCTCTGTGTAAAGCAGCAGGATTTTCTTAATGAGTAATGCAAGTTTTAATAGAGTGAACAGCTTGTGCTTTTTTGTTGGGTGGTTGATTTTACCTGAGTAAATCTGTAGTGCTGCGTATTTATAGTGATGGAGAATGTCTGCAGAAAAAAAAAGACAACTTTGGCTCCACGGTTATGCGACGTATGGTGTTTATGGGTGTGGGAAACTTATTGGACACCATGTGATGATCTGACGCTTGGTGACTTGAGTCTCAGCCTGCCCAGCGACTCCACAGTCAGTCGTTCTAAATGAGTCAATAATAAAGCAAATATTGTACATAAAATTAGTTTGCCATGTGGTTTAATGCTTGGACATGATTAGCACAAGGCTTAAAGAAACATCAAGCATGCACAGAGAACATATAAACTACACAGAAACAAACTTGTTGAGTTTCAAAGCTGCAGAGTTCTAGCCGCAGTAAAATTACTAACAAATGCCCAGCCAAGCAGCCCACGAGCTTTTAAATAAATAATAAAGACAAATAAGGCTTCTCTGTAGCACATTTCATAGTACTGTAGTTGAAAATAAATTTGCCTCTGACACTGCAGTGCAGTGGTATTTAATCCTCAAAAAGCTATTTTGCAAAACAGAAATGTATATTTTCTAGAATCTAAAAGAGATGTAGTTGCAGGGGAAGAACATGAACAGAGCATCGATTTTATGAAAGATTTTAGAAACTGTATGCACGGCAGAACAAATCAAGCTGTTTGGATTTCTTTGATACAAATCATTTGCTCAACAGGTAGCACACAACTACCCTGTTCCCTCCTGTGAGGGTAAGCACACACACCTGTGCACCCATCATGTTCAGCACACCCACACCCTACACACACACACATACATACACACACACACACACACACACACACACACACTTATTACAGCTTCATCATGAATACAAAATGACATTTCAATTTAGTTTTCCCTGTTGTGATGTGGTGCTTGCATACCAAATCAGCTTTTTCATTCATTTCCCATTTCTGTCTCTCTCATTTCATCTTTCAAAATGAAGAAATGCAAATAAGCAAGGAACAAGATAAAGTTGTGCACGTGAACGTTGTAATGTCATATAGGAGAAAGGTTTGCGTTGTAGATTATCTGTCATTCATTCTTGTTCGATTGTTGTATGCAAAAGTCTTGGCACTCCTTGGCAACCATCAAATCTGGCTTTTTTTTTAAAAAATGGGATGCAAATAAATACAAACCCTGTAGCAAAGAAAAATGGTAAATCAACCTTTCTTAAAATAAAAGTACATTCTCATAACTTGTACCTCTGAAATTGAATTGAATTCAAAACAATTAAAGCTTTGATCATGTAAGCAGCTGGTTTTGGCTGTCATCAGACAACTGGTTGATCTCTGTGAGAGGGTGCTATTTATAAGACTGAGCTGAATACAGCAACTCAGACTGAGTAAGTCTTTCGGATGAAAGCCGAAACGTTTCTACACATTTGTTTTGCTTTGTTTTGTTTTTTGAATGTCCAGAGGACCAGACTTAGCTTCTTTAGATTGTCCTACCTGGATTATTGAGCATGCATCAGAGTATCAAAACAATTTAATATATATGAATAATATTTTAATTAATATTATGTAGAATATTTTAATTAATATTATGTTGAATATTTTAATTAATATTATGTAGAATATTTTAATTTATATTATGCAAGTTTAAGGCTTTTTTTTATTCCAGCCTTTTTCTTTAGAATCCTTTGAGTCTAAAACTAAAGTTATAAAAAGTCATCATTCTCACTTTGTATGTGCACATTTATATTGGTTGTACAAACTTTGTGTGGGGATTTATTCATGACCTGTTGGAAAATCAGTCCAAGCTTGTATCTGGCACCCTTTCCAATCAGTGGCTGTTGTTCACAAGAAAATGTCAACCCAGTCAGAGCCCACGGTTTAGAATAAAATAGAACCCAATCACAGAACATTTTTTTAAGGTAGCTAGATCACTGTGAATTACAAGTCAAATACATTTATGTTGTACAGTGGAAAAAAAATAAAAATAAATCTCAACTTCGTTTGTTTTTTGAGTCAGGTGTGATTCAGTCAGCAAACGGGTGAAATTAATGAGTTTCAAACTAATCGGTTGTTAATGTGAACAGCTTCAGCAATGCCCATTTGATGTCTCCATTTAAGTTTGAAATGAAATATATTTGTCATTAAATTAAGACTAATCTGTGTAAAAAAAGGATGCAGTGTCCCTGAAGTCTTTAATTAAAAGCATTTAGTCCAATAGTTGATGCAACAAGTGGCACAATGATGTCCCCTGCCACTGGAATTGAAAAGGGAATGCAAATAGACTGTTTTGGGAGCAGGGAATTTAAGTGGGTAGGAGTTACATTGTGGAGAAGAACAGAGGTAGTTTTTGTTTTATTTGCTCATCTAAGGAGGCAAAAAGCAACAGATCCTGGGGATTGGAGGGAGCAATGGCAGAACCAGGGGTTGGCACCATATATTAATCTTCAGCACCCAAAGACCACCCCACTCATTTGAGGAAACTCTAAAAACCAGAAAGCATAGTCCACAAATTATAGGGGATCTCATTCTATATATGTCTATGCATGTTTGTATATGCAACTCAATTTTTGATAGTGAACTATGTTTATACATGCAGCAACACCAAAATGCAAGTCGGTACGTCACTTACTTTTGAAGTTATGTATCCAGTGTGTTGATTATAGATGCAGGACAGGTGAGAGTGGAGCTGAGCTAGTAACTGGAGCTAAAAAAACTCTAGCATTATCAGACAAATGGTGTTTGGTTATAAATGGCCCATTACTAATACTTTACTATCCAGGTACATTTTCATGTTGCAGTTAATGAGGTCATTTTGTTTATTATTTTATCCTTTCTGGAAAGAAACAGCCACAGCACACATGGTGCTTGATTATTAGCACAATCTTTATAGATATGTATCAGCTTTTTTAATTTTCTGGTCTGAAAGTAACTGGGTTTGAACGTCACCAATAACACAGAACCAACTCTTGATATGGAGTGCCATTCTCTAGCACTTTTACAGTTGACTGGTTGCTGCTATAACAACCAGTTTCTAACTTTTTCTGCGGTCCAAGTCTTAAACCATTCATTCCGTCCTGCAAATGAACAACACCCAGAAGTACTTTGTAGATAGATGACGGCACCAGGTTTAAACAGAATGTTTTTGCTCTTATTCTTGGGTTTACCTTTTCACCCATAGCCTGCCACTGTTGCAAGAGTTCATCTTGTATTAGTCTTTCACTTTTCAAGGTTTTATTTAATTCTTAACTAATCGAAGTTAACACATGCTTGTGTATAATGGAGAAAATGGAAGACAAAAGTTCCTGTGATGTCATCAAATATTGTCTTCTGAACAGCTTTCCTGTGTCTGTAATGTTGGCTTTACTTACAGCTGGTTGTGATAACCTAATTTTGATTTTGATACAGTTTTAAATTCCATCATACATTTTAACAAACATCCACATTTTATCTTCTTTGCTTGTTCTGAAGTCGGATCACAGAGGCAGCAGTTTGACCAGGGAGGCCCAGACACTTCTTTCCACAGTCACCTCTTCCAGCTCTTCTAGGAGGACTCCTAGGTGTTCCCAGACCAGCCAATATAGTGTCCTTGGAGTCTTTTCTCAGTTGGACATGTCCAGATAACCTCCCTAGGGAGATGTCCAGGGAGCATTCTTACCAGATGCCCGAAACACCTCAACCCAAAGCAGAGAAGCAGTGGCTCTCTCCCAGTTTCCTTCTCAGACCAGTGGTCTTTATTCCCATTTTAGACTTTGGCAGCCTTTTTTTAAATAGTTTGTTGACACAATTTTATTTTTTTCTGGCTTGTTGGGTAAGATATTTTAAGTAGAATTGATTTACTGGAAAAATAAAATTTTAAAAATCTATGATAATAACCTCAGTGTCAGTTTAATGGATAAAATGGAATACTTTTCTAACCTAAACACCAATTTACAATTTCTTTAGTCTAAGCTTGTTATATAAAATGACAGCTTGAGTTTTTAAATTTTTAAATTTGTTCTATGAAACAAGCACAATTGTTTTTAAACACCGTAGCTGTCTAGAATTGAACGATGGCAGCTGCAGCACAGCTGATGACCACATTCCTCCTGACTTGATGTCCTTGTGACAAGAACAGCAGCAGCTTTACCAGAGATCAACATGATTACTGCTGTTAGAGTTTAACACCACCGATGCCCTTCACACACTGTAAAACACACACACAGGCGCTGTGGAAAATTCCAGCTGTCACCTGATCACAGCATTTGATCCAATCTGTCACCAGAAACAAACCATAAAAGTCCCGAAAAGGAAAACCAATACTTTTTACTGTTGATCTAATTGTTTATGGACTGTAGCTACTGGTTCATTGTAGATGGTTCTGTTGGTAGAAATTGAGCCTAATAATCAACTTCCTGATGAGAAGTATATTTTGATTCCATTTTTGGAAAATGAGCTGACAGAAATGGGGAAAACATGGTCCAACTAGAAATACGCATCAGTTTTACCACTCCAGCAGGCAGTTTTATGGCCACCATTACACTATGTCTAAATTGTTTAGCCACCCAGTCATTGCCTCATTAAGCTACATAATTACTGGACCAGTCAGCTGTTAAGGCAAACCGTTGCCTTAGATTGTCAACCAAGCAGACAGACAATCAATTGCACACTGCATGTCTGGGTAACAGAGTGTGATTATGTGTCTGAATTTAGTGAATATACATTGCAGATATTCTGCCTAATTTAGCATGCTAAATAAAATCTGTGTTTGATCAACTGCAAAGAACTACCAGCTGCATTTTTCACATATCCACACATTTTCAATGTAGTTCATTTACCTCAGTCAGTGAAAACCACACAAATTTAATACAGTAGTCCGTTAAGGAGATTAATGCAACTACTTTCTGCATTAAATGTTTTAATTTTAATTTTAAAGCAGTGAAACATGAATTAAATGCAGGATTTCCACTCAGGTAAAGTTATAAAATTACAGTCATCTGCCATGGGTATACAACAGTGTCTGACTGATTAATGTAAAAAAAAGAAACAAAATCAAACAAATTATTTTCAAATTACTTTATTT